>SZWC01041094.1:0-11381 GCA_023375785.1 Penium margaritaceum
TCCAAGTGACTTTTACTTCTATTGATCATAACACGAGTCTGCCACATTCAGAGTGTCCAATCATAGTACAGATGTACTAGGCATGATCTTGCAGGTTCAAACAATGTAGAATACTGGTGGCTCGGTGCGGCTATTGTGCGCAATGACTTGACAAAGTTGGCATGTGCCACTGATCATGACCACAAACTTTACCAAGTGACTCTAACTTCTACGATTCGTGACACGAGTCAGCCACGGTCAGAGTGCACAATCACAACGCACATCTAAAATGCATTACCTTGCAGGTATAAACAAGGTAAAAAACCGGTGACTTGGCACGGCTATTGTGCGCAATTCCTTGATAAATCTGCCATGTTCCACTGACCATGACCACAATGTTTACCAAGTGACTTTAACTTCCACGAATCGTAACACAAGTCAGCCACGGTCAGAGTGTCCAATCACAGTGCACATCTAATATGCATGACCTTTCAGGTATAAACAAGGTAAAACACCGGTGGCTTGGCACGGCTATTGGGTGCAATGCCTTGACAAAGTTGGCATGTGCCACCAACCATGACCACAAAGTTTACTAAGTACCTTAAACGGATATGAATCATAACACGAGTCAGCCACGATCAGAGTGTCCAACGACAGTGAAGATATAAAGGGCATAACCTTACAGGTATAAACAAGGTATAATACTGGTGGCTCGGTGTCGTTATTGTGTGCAATGCCTTGACAAAGTTGGCATGTGCCAC
This sequence comes from Penium margaritaceum, assembly GCA_023375785.1. Taxonomy (NCBI): domain Eukaryota; kingdom Viridiplantae; phylum Streptophyta; class Zygnematophyceae; order Desmidiales; family Peniaceae; genus Penium; species Penium margaritaceum. Next base: position 741 of record SZWC01041094.1, read on the forward strand.
TGACCATGACCACAAATGTATCAAAGTGACTTTTACTTCTATTGATCATAACACGAGTCAGCCACGATCAGAGTGTTTAATCACAGTGTTGATGTACTAGGCATGATCTTGCAGGTAGAAACAAGGTAGAATACTGGTGGCTCGGTGTGGCTATTCTGCGGAATGCCTTGACAAAGTTGGCATGTGCCACTGACCATGACCACAAAGTTTACAAAGTGACTTTAACTTCTATGAATCATAACACGAGTCAGCCACGGTCAGAGTACCCAATCACAATGCACATCTAATATGCATGACCCTGCAGGGATAAACAGGGTAAAAAGCCGGTGTCTTGGCACTGCTATTGTACGCAATGCCTTGACAAAGTTGGCATGTGCCACTGGCCATGACCACAAAATTTACCAAGTGACTTTAACTTCTATGAATCGTAACACGAGTCAGCTACAGTCACAGTGCCCAATCACAGTTAAGATGTACTAGGCATGACTTTGGAGGTATAAACAAACTAAAAAACCGGTGGCTTGGCACATCTATTGTGCGCAATGCCTTGACAAAGTTGGCATGTGCCACTGACCATGACCACAATGTTTACCAAGTACCTTAAACAGCTATGAATCATAACACGGGTCAGCCACGGTCAGAGTGCCCAATCACAGTGCAGATATAATGGGCATGACCTTACAGGTATAAAAAAGGTAGAATATTGGTGGCTCGGGGTGCCTATTGTGTGCAAAGCCTTGAAAAAGTTGGCATGTGCAACTGACCATGACCACAAATGTATCCAAGTGAATTTTACTTATATTTATCATAACACAAGTCAGCCACAGTCAAAGTGTCCAATCACAGTGCAGATGTTCTAGGCATGATCTTGCAGTTGCAAACCAAGTAGAATACTGGTGGCTCGGTGTGGCCATTGTGATCAATGCCTTGACAAATTTGGGTTGTTCCACTGAACATGACCACAAAGTTTACCAAGAACCTTAAACGGCTATGAATCATAACACGGGTCAGCCACGGTCAGAGTGTCCAATCACAGTGCATATATACTGGGCATTACCTTAAAGGTATAAACAATGTAGAATACGGGTGGCTCGATGCGGCTATAGTGTGCAATGCCTTGACAAAGTTGGCATGTGCCACTGACTATGACCACAAATGTATCCAAGTGACTTCTACTTCTATTGGTCATAACAGGAGTCAGCCACGGTCAGAGTGTTTAATCACAGTGCAGATGTACTAGGCATGATCTTGCAGGTGCAAACAAGGTATAATAATGGTGGCTCGGTGTGGCTATTGTGCGCAATGCCTTGACAAAGTTGGCATGTGCCATTGACCATGACCACAAAGTTTACCAAGTGCCTTTAACTTCTACGAATTATAACACGAGTCAGCCACGGTCAGAGTACCCAATCACAGTGCAAATATAATATGAATAACCCTGCAGGTATAAACACGGTAAAAAGCCAGTGACTTGGCACGGCTATTGTACGCAATGCCTTGACAAAGTTGGCATGTGCCACTGACCATGACCACAAAGCTTACCAAGTGACTTTAATTTCTACGAATCGTAACACGAGTCAGCTACAGTCACAGTGCCCAATCACAGTTGAGATGTACTAGGCATGATCTTGCAGGTATAAACAAGGTACAAAACCGGTGGCTTGGCAAGGCTATTGTGCGCAATGCCTTGACAAAGTTGGCATGTGCCACTGACCATGACCACAATGTTTACCACATACCTTAAACGGCTGTGAATCATAACACGAGTCAGCCACAGTCAGAGTGTCCAATCACAGTGCAGATATACCGGGCATGACCTTACATGTATAAACAAGGTAGAATACTGGTGGCTCTGTGTGGCTATTGTGTGCAATGCCTTGACAAAGTTGGCATGTGCCACTAACCATGACCACAAATGTATCCAAGTGACTTTGACTTATATTGATGATAACACGAGTCAGCCACGGTCAGAGTGTCCAATCACATTGCATATGTACTAGGCATGATCTTGCAAGTACAAACAAGGTAGAATACTGGTGGCTTGGTGTGGCTATTGTACGCATTGCCTTGACAAAGTTGGCATGTGCCGCTGACCATGACAACAAAATTTACCAAGTGACTTTAACTTCTACAAATTGTAACACAAGTCAGCCACGGTCCGAGTACCCAATCACAGTGCACATTTAATATGCATGACCTTGAATGTATAAACAAGGTAAAAAACGGGTGGCTTGGCACGGCTATTGTGAGCAATGCCTTCACCAAGTTGGCATGTGCCACTGACCATGACCACAAAGTTTACCAAGTACCTTAATCGGCTATGAATCATAACATGAGTCTGCCACGGTCAGAGTGTCCAATCACAGTGTAGATACACTGGGTATGACCTTGCAGGTATGAACAAGGTAGAAGCACGTGGCTCGGTGTGGCTATTGTGTGCAATGCCTTGACAAAGGTGACACGTGCCACTGACCATGACCACAATGTTTACAAAGTGACTTTAACTTATACATATCGTAACACGAGTCAGCCACGGTCAGAGTGCCGAAGCACAATTCACAAGCACTAGGCATGACCTTGCAGGTTTAAACGAGGTAAGAAACCGGAGGCTTGGCACAGCTATTGTGCGCAGGGCCTTGACAAAGTTGGCATGTGCCACTGACCATGACCACAAAGTTTGCCAAGTACCTTAAACGGCTTTGAATCATAAAACGAGTCAGCCACGGTCAGAGTGTCCAATCACAGTACAGATATACTGGGCATGACCTTGCAGGCATACACAAGGTAGAGTACTGGTGGCTCGGTGTGGCTATTCTGCGCAATGCCTTGACAAAGTTGGCATGTGCCACTGACCATGACCACAATTGTATCCAAGTGATTTTTACTTATATTGACCATAACACGGGTCAGCCACGGTCAGAGTCTCCAATCATAGTACAGATGTACTGGGCATGATCTTGCATGTACAAACAAGGTAGAATACTGGTGGATCGGTGTGGCTATTTTGCGCAATGCATTCACAAAGTTGGCATGTGCCACTGACCATGACCACAAATGTATCGAGGTGACTTATACTTCTATTGATCATAATACAAGTCAGCCACGGTCAGAGTGTCCAAAAACAGTGCAAATAAGCTAGGTATGATCTTGCAGGTGCAAACAATGAACAATACTGGTGGCTCGGTGTGGCTATTGTGCGCAATGCCTTGACAAAGTTGGCATGTGCCACAAACCATGACCACAAAGTTTACCAAGTGACTTTCACTTATACGAATCGTAACATGAGTCAGCCGAATTCAGAGTTCCCAGTCACAAGGCACATGTAATATGCATGATCTTGCAGGTATAAACAAGGTAAACACCCGGTGGCTTGGCACGGTTATTGTGCGCAATGCCTTGACAAAGTTGGCATGTTCCACTGACCATAACCAGAAAGTTTACCAATTACCTTAAACGGCTATGAATCATAACACGAGTCAGCCACGGTCAGAGTGTCCAATCACAGTGCAGATATACTGAGTATGACCTTGCTGATACAAAAGAGGTAGAATACTGGTGGCTCGGTGTCGCTATTGTGCGCACTGCCTTGACAAAGTTGGCATGTGCCACTGGCCATGACCACAAATGTATCCAAGTGACTTTTACTTATATTGATCATAACACGAGTCAGCCATGGTCAGAGTGTCCAATCACAGTGCAGATGTACTAGGCATCATCTTGCAGGTGGCTCGATGTTGCTATTTTGTGCAATGCCTTGACAAAGTTGGCATGTGCCACTGACCATGACCACAAATGTATCCAAGTGACATTTACTTCTATTGATCATAACACTAGTCAGCCACGGTCATAGTGTCCAATCACAGTGCAGATGTACTAGGCATGATCTTGCAGGTTCAAATAAGGTAGAATGCTGGTGGCTCGGTGTGGCTATTGTGTGCAATGCCTTGACAAAGTTGGCATGTGCCACTGACCATGACCACACAGTTTACCAAGTACCTTAAACGGCTATGAATTAGAACACAAGTCAGCCACGGTCAGAGTCCATTTACAGTGCAGATATCCTGGACATGACCTTTCAGGTATAAACAAGGTAGAATACTGGTGGATCGGTGTGGCTACTGTGTACAATGCCTTGACAAAGTTGGCATGTGCCACTGACCATGACCACAAATGTATCCAAGTGAGTTTTACATTTATTGATAATAACACGCGTCAGCCACGGTCATAGTGTCCAATCACAGAGCAGATGTACTAGGCATGATCTTGCATGTAGAAACAAGGTAGACTACGGGTGGCTCGGTGCGGCTATTGTGCACAATGCCTTGACAAAGTTGGCATGTGCCACAGATCATAACCACAACTTTTACCAAGTGACTTTACCTTTTACGAGTTGTAACACGAGTCAGCGAGGTCAGAGTGCCCAATCACATTGCACAATTAATATGCATGACCTTGAAGGTATGATCAAGGTAAAAAACCGGTGGCTTGGCACTGCTATTGTGCGCAATGCCTTGACAAAGTTGGCATGTGCCACTGACCATGACCACAACGTTTTCCAAGTACCTTAAACAGCTATGAATCATAACACGAGTCAGCCACGGTCAGAGTGTCCAATCACAGTACAGAAACACTGTACATGACATTGCATGTATAAACAAGGTAGAATACTGGTGGCTCGGTGTGGCTATTGTGCGCACTGCCTTGACAAAGTTGGCGTGTGCCACTGACCATGACCACAAACGTATTCAAGTGACTTTTACTTCTTTTCATCATAACACAGGTCAGCCACGGTCTGAGTGTTTAATCACATTGCAGATGTACTAGGCATGATCTTGCAGATACAGAAAAGGTAGAATACTGATGGCTCGGTGTGTGGCTATTGTGCGCAATTCCTTGACAAAGTTGGCATGTGCCACTGACCATGACCACAAATGTATCCAAGTGACTTTTACTTTTATTGATGATAAAACGAGTCAGTCACGGTCATAGTGTCCAATCACAGTGCACATCTAATATGCATGACCTTGCAGGTATGAACAATGTAAATATCCGGTGGCTTGGCACGGCTATTGTGCACAATTCATTGACAAAGTTGGCATGTGCCAGTGACCATGACCACAAAGTTTACCAAGTACTGTAAACGGCTATTAATCATAACAAGAGTCAGCCACGGTCAGAGTGTCCGATCACAGTGCAGATGTACTAGGCATGATCTTGCAGGTTCAAACAAGGTAGAATACTGGTGGCTCGGCGTGGCTATTGTGCGCAATGCCTTGACAAATTTAGCATGTGTCAATGACCATGATCACAAAGTTTACCAAGTGACTCCAACTTCTACGAATTGTAACACGAGTCAGACACGGTCAGAGTACCCAATCACAGTGCACTTCTAATGTGCATGACCTTGCAGGTATAAAAAAGGTGAAAAACCGGTGTCTTGGCATGGCTATTGTGCGCAATGCCTTGACAAAGTTGGCATGTGCCACTGACCATGACCACAAAATTTACCAAGTAACTTTAACTTGTACAAATTGTAACACGAGTCAGCCACAGTCAGAGTGCCCAATCGCTGTTGAGATATACTAGGCATGAGCTTGCTGGTATAAACAAGGTAAAAAATCAGGGGCTTGGCACGGCTATTGTGCGCAATGCCTTGACAAAGTTGGCATGTGCCACTGACCATGACCACAAGGTTTACCAAGTACCTTAAACGGCTATGAATAATAACATGGGTCAGTCACAGTCAGAGTGTCCAATCACATTACAGATATGCTGGGAATGACCTTACAGGTATAAACAAGGTAGAATACTGGTGGCTCGGTGTTGTTATTTTGTGCAATTCCTTGACAATGTTGGCATGTGCCACTGACCATGACCACAAATGTATCCAAGTGACTTTTACTTCTATTGATCATAAAACAAGTCAGCCACAGTCAGAGTGTCCAATCACAGTGCAGATGTACTAAGCATGATCTTGAATGTGCAAACAATGTAGATTACTGGTGGCTTGGTGTGGCTATTGTGCGCAATGCGTTGATAAAGTTGGCATGTGCCACTGACCATGACCAAAAAGTTTACCAAGTGACTTTAACTTCTACGGAACATAACACGAGTCAGCCACAGTCAGAGTACCCAATCACACGGCACATATAATATGAGTGACCTTGCAGGTATAAACAGGGGTAAAAACCGGTGTCCTGGCACGGCTATTGTGCGCAATGCCTTGACAAAGTTGGCAGGTGCCACTGACCATGCCCACAGAGTTTACCAAGTACTTTAAACGGCTATGAATCATAACACCGGTCTGCCACAGTCAGAGTGTCCAATCACAGTACAGATATACTGGGCATAACCTTACAGGTATAAACAACGTAGAATACTTGTTTCTCGGTGTGGTTATTTTGTGCAATTCCTTGAAAAAATTGGCATGTGCCACTGACCATGACCACAAACGTATCCAAGTGACTTTTACTTCTATTGATTATAACACGAGTCAGCCACGGTCAGAGTGTCCAATCACAGTGCAGATGTACTAGGCATGATATTGCAGGTGCAAATAAAGGTAGAATACGGGTGGCTCGGTGTGGCTATTGTGTGCAATGCCTTGACAAAGTTGGCATGTGCCATTGACCATGACCACAAAGATTACCAAGTGACTTTAACCTATACGAACCATAACACGAGTCAGCCACGGTTAGAGTATCCAATCACAGTGCACATCTAATATGCATGATATTGCAGGTATAAACATGGTGAAAAACTGGTGTCTTTGCAAGGCTGTTGTGCGCAATGCCTTGACAAGGTTGGCAAGTGCCACTGACCATGACGACAAAGTTTACCAGGTGACTTTAATTTCTACGAATCGTAACAGGAGTTATCCACAGCCAGAGTGCCTAATCATAGTTCAGATATACCAGGCATGACCTTACAGGTATAAACAAGGTAAAAAACCCATGGCTTGGCACGGCTATTGTGCGCAATACCTTGACAAAGTTGGCATATGCCACTGACCATGACCACAATGTTTACCAAGTACTTTCAACGGCTGTGAATTATAACACAAGTCAGCCACGATCAGAGTGTCCAATCACAGTGCAGATATAATGGACATGACCTTACAGGTATGAACAAGGTAGAATTCTGGTGGCTTGGTGTGGCTATTGTGTGCAATGCCTTGACAATTTTGGCATGTGCCACTGACCAAGACCACAAATGTATCCAAGTGACTTTTACTTCTATTGATCATAACACGAGTCAGCCACGGTCAGAGTGTCCAATCACAGTGCAGATGTACTAGGCAGGACCTTGCAGTTGCAAACAAGGTAGAATACTGGTGGCTCGGTGTGGCTATTGTGCGCAATGCCTTGACAAAGTTGGCATGTGCAATTGACCATGACCACAATGTTTACCAAGTGACTTTAACTTCTACGAATCGTAATACGAGTCAGCCACGGTCAGAGTGCCCAGTCACAGTGCACATCTAATATGCATGACCTTGCAGGTATAAACAAGTAAAAAAACAAGTGGCTTGGCATGGCTATTGTGCGCAATGCCTTGACAAAGTTGGCATGTGCCACTGACCATGACCACAAAGTTTACCAAGAACCTTAAACGGCTGTGAATCATAACACGAGTCAGCCACAGTCAGAGTGTCCACTCATAGTGCAGATATACTGTGCATGACCTCGCAGGTATGAACAAGGTAGAGTACTGGTGGCTCGGTGTGGCTATTGTAAACAATGTCTGACAAAGTTGGCATGTGCCACTGACCATGACCACAAATGCATCCAAGTGACTTTTACTTCTATTGGTCATAACACGAGTCAGCCACGGTCAGAGTGTCCAATCACAGTGCAGATGTACTAGGCATGATCTTGCAGGTGCAAACAAGGTAGAATACGGATGGCTCAGTGTGGCTACTGTGCGCAATACCTTGACAAAGTTGGCATGTGCCACTGACCATGACCACAAAGTTTACCAAGTGACTTTTATCTCTAGGAATCATAGCACGAGTCAGCCACAGTCACAGTACCCAATCACAGTGCACATCTAATATGCATGACCTTGCAGGTATAAACAGGGTAAAAAACCGGTGTCTTGGCACGGCTGTTGTCACAATGCCTTGACAAGGTTGGCATGTGCCACTGACCATGACGACAAAGTTTACCAAGTGACTTCAACTTCTACGAATCGTAACGGGATTCATCCAGAGTCGGAGTGCCCAATCACAGTTCAGATGTACTAGGAATGACCTTGCAGGTATAAACAAGGTAAAAACCCCATGGGTTGGCATGACTATTGTGCGCAATGCCTTGACAAAGTTGGCATGTGCCACTGACCATGACCACAAAGTTTACCAAGTACCTTAAATGGATATGAATTATAACACAAGTCAGCCACGGTCAGAGTGTTTAATCACATTGCATATATACTGGGCATGACCTTACAGGTATGAAAAAGGTAGAATTCTGGTGGCTCGGTGTGGCTATTGTGCGCAATGCCTCATCAAAGTTGGCATGTGCCACTGACCATGACCACAAATGTATCCAAGTGAATTTTAATTCTATTGACCATAGCACGAGTCAGCCACGGTTATAGTGTCCAATCAAAGTGCAGATGTACAATGAATGACCTTGCTGGTGCAAACAAGGTAGACTACTGGTGGCTCAACGTGGCTATTGTGCGCAATGCCTTGACGAAGTTGGCATGTGCCACTGACCATGACCACAAAGTTTACCAAGTGACTTTAAATTCTACGAAACGTAACACGAGTCAGCCACGGTCAGAGTGCCCAATCATTGTGCACATCTAATATGCATGACCTTGCATGCATAAACAAGTTAAAAAACCGGTGGCTTGGCACGTCTATTGTGCGCAATGCCTTGACAAAGTTGGCACGTGCCACTGACCATGACCACAAAGTTTACCAAGTACGTTAAACAGGTAGGAATCATAACACAAGTCAGCCATAGTCAGAGTGTCCAATCACAGTGCAGATATATTGGGCATGACCTTACAGGTATGAACAAGGTAGAATTCTGGTGGCTTGGTGTGGCTATTGTGTGCAATGCATAGACAAATTTGGCAGGTGCCACTGACCATGACCACAAATGCATCCAAGTGAATTTTTATTCTATTGATCAAAACACGAGTCGGCCACGGTCAGAGTGTCCACTCACAGTGCAGATGAACTAGGCATGACTTTGCAGGTGCAACAAAGTAGAATACTGGTGGCTCGTTGTGGCTATTGTGCGCAATGCCTTGACGAAGTTGGCATGTGCCACTGACCATGACCACAAAGTTTACCAAGTGACTTTAACTTCTACGAATCGTAATACGACTCAGCCACGGTCAGAGTGCCCAATCACAGTGCACATCTTATATGCATGACCTTGCAGGTATACACAAGTTTAAAATCCAGTGGCTTGGCACGGCTATTGTGTGCAATGCCTTGACAAATTTGGCATGTGCCACTGACCATGACCACAACGTTTACCAAGTGACTTTCACTTCTATGAATCGTAACACGAGTCAGCCACAGTCAGAGTGCCCAATCACAGTTCAGATGTACTATGGATGGCGTTACAGGTATAAACAGGGTCAAAAACCGGTGCCTTGGCATGGCTATTGTGCGCAATGCCTTGACAAAGCTGGCATGAACCACAGAACATGACCACAAAGTTTACCAAGTACCTTAAACGGTTATGAATCATAACACGAGTCAGCCACAATGAGAGTGTCCAATCACAGTGCAGATATACTGGACATGACCTTACAGGTATAAAAAAGGTAGAATACTGGTGGCTCGGTGTGGCTATTGTGCGCAATGCCTTGACAAAGTTGGCATGTGCCACTGACCATGACCACAAATGTAACTAAGTGACTTTCAATTCTATTGATCATAACACATGTCAGCCACGGTCAAAGTGTCCAATCATAGTGCAGATGTACTAGGCATGACCTTGCAGGTGCAGACAAGGTAGAATAGTGGTGGCTCGGTGTGTCAAGGCATGGCGCACAATAGCCACACCGAGCCACCAGTATTCTACCTTGTTGATATCTGCAAGGTCATGTCTAGTATATCTGCACTGTGTTTGGACACTCTGACCGTGGCTGACTCGTGTTATGATCGATAGAAGTAAAAGACACTTGGATACATTTGTGGTCATGGTCAGTGGCACATGCCAACTTTGACAAGGCATTGCGCACAATAGCCATAGCAAGCCACCAGTATTCTATGCTGTCTGTACTGACAAGGTCATGCTCAGTATATCTGCACTGTGATTGGATACTGTGACCGTGGCTGACTGTTGTAATGATTCATATCCGTTTATGGTACTTGGTAAACTTTGTGGTCATGGTCAGTGGCACTTGCCAACTTCGTCAAGGCATTCCGCACAATAGCCACACCAAGCCACCAGTATTCTACCTTTTACATACCTGTAAGGTCATGCCCAGTATATATGCACTGTGATTGGACACTCTGACCGTGGCTGACTCATGTAGTTCAATATAAGTAAAAGTCACTTGGATACCTTTGTGGTCATGGTCAGTGGCACATGCCAACTTAGTAAAGGCATTGCGCACAATAGCCACACCGAGCAACCAGTATTCTACATTGTTTATACCTGCAAGATAATG
>SZWC01041095.1:0-11381 GCA_023375785.1 Penium margaritaceum
CTACCCAGTGTACCAGAGGGCTCCCACAGCCCACGGACTACGTTTGGAGGTCTTCAGGATTTTCTCGGTGGACAGCCCTTCCAGGCTGATTTACATGTTTGTTTTCTTACACTCTCCGGCTGTTCCCAGACGTAGGCGTGTGACCAGTCGTTGTGTTTGTCTTTTCGTCGTGCATCCGTAGGATCAGACGGCGCTCCGTTTGGACGCTTGTGCGCAGAATTATGGCCAAAACAGTGGTTTTGGGCCGGTTGAGGTTTGACAGGCACCGCCGTGTGCGCCACCCGCCGTGAGCCACGGCAGCTATTTATGCTGTGTACCTGTCATTTGTTATTCCTCTCTGCATTTACTTCAGTTGAAGCTTGAGATACAAGTGCACGCGTCTCTCCCTACCCTTGCTGTCCCTTGCATGACCTGTGTGTCAACCAGCCACACCCGTGCTGTCAGGCTAGCAAGCAGAAAGGCTAGGAAGCTTCCTGGAATCTTCTCACAATATTCAAAAGAATCTATTAAGAGCATTAAGCAAATCCTGTCCATCCAAAAGAAATTGTTGTCTGCTAGACAAGAATTGTGGACAGACGCATGGATACACGTTGTCATTAAACTTTCCGGAGGAATTACACATGGATAAACTGGTCAGATACATCCTGCGTTGGCTCTGTCCTCATGCGAGACGATGGGTTGCTGAAAGCTAGGGAGCCGTCGCCCAAAGGCGCCTTTGCTCGTGACACGAGCTTCTTCGTGCAGCTGTCAAGCTACCCGGGAGTGCTGTCTTGCACCACCATGGCTCCCATTTGACTAGCTTGTGGTGTGGTACATGCTAGGGCTCGTACATTCTCACTGCCGATGCCTGCGTCATGGTTGTTTGCCATTGGGTGTTTTGGGGGAGCTGCATGTTATCTCGAGTGCTGATCCATAGTGGGCCACCATGTCAGTCGCTGGCCGCACACCTGTGAGAAGCCGCCCTCAGGTAATTCCAAGAGGTCGGGCTCGACCCCCGGGTGGCGGTGCATGCTCACCCAAGCGGTTTCTCAGTGTGGGTGTGCACTCACTGGTGACTTAGACTCTCGCTCCCATGTCCGACTCTCATATTGGTTGTAACTTCTGTTTTGTAAGGCAAACCCTACCACATCCATGGCGTGGAACACTCTCCTGCTCACTGTCACTCTCACACACTTCTTTATGAGCAAAACAAGCTAGTAACTATTGGAATGAGAGCAGGTGAGAAGTTCAGCTCACCCTCTTCCGATTCACGGCTTGTGGGTGGGGATTTGTCTCACTACCGAGCCATCTTGTTGGTTTAGTGCAACCTCTTTCGCCGCACAGAAGTGGATGCACATTGCCTCCCACCTCTGACATCCAATGCCCAGGCAGTGATTTCTATCGCACTACACAGCACTGCAGTCAGCTTGCGCCCACACTTGCTGCTTCTCCTTTGACCTTGTGCCACTGTCCATCTGGACATCAGCCTACCGCATCTTCGCTGCATGCTCAAGGCAACTTGTTGACTCTCTCTTCAGCAACAATCTCAGTCGATTTAGCCCGCTCGACCTCAAGAGTGCAGTTCTTCACTCGATTATGTGGCTGCGTCTACAGTCCACTTATCCTCCACACTGGATTCCTTGCCTCTTGAAGGGCCTCCCTACGACGATCTGGACTCACCCCGTACAACAACACAACTGGCAGTGCGTGTTGAGTGGGAGGATCGGAAGACCTTCGACCTACCATCGCTCCGTGTAGCAATGAGTGCCACCGCAGTTGTAGCAATGGACAAAGCGTCCACAACCACTGCTCGCCAGTTGTTGTTGCTGGTGTTGATGCCCCTTGTCGCATTCTTTTCCTCCTTCTTTCCTTGTGTGGTGGTGGCTACGGCTTGAGCTGATGTAGGCGGGAACTAGGGAGAGGAAGAGGAAATGGAGGAGGAGGAGCTAAGAGTGAGAGACATTGTTCGGGATGTAGTCGTCACCGCTACCAGAGGGCTCGCCTGATGCACCTGAGAAGCCTCCCTGGCCGATGTCCGCTCGAGATAGCACTGCTGGGCTTAAGGAAGCAGCTCAAAGGACTGAGATAGCTCCTCTAGGGTGGGGCGATGGAAAAGGTTGAAGATGTTGGTGTACTCCATGTGCACACCGAGCATGAGGGTGTCGACCATCAGAGGTGGGATCCTCCACCAGTGCAAAATCTGCTGTAGATGCGCATTGCGTGGTGCCAGTATGCTACTGGCGCATCTGACTCTCCATGGCATAGGGAGTGGAACTCTTTGAGTTGGACAGCCATCCTTGTGTGTGTCTCTTCATTGAACAAGGTCACGGCCAAATCCTACCCGTGGTGATGGTCGACCCCGTCACCCGTCCCAGGTGCGTACACGGAGGGACGCAAGTCCATGACCGTCTCGTGGAGAACAGCGTAGAGTAGACTGCACATGGCTCTCACGATTATATGAGTCTGAGGGATGTCAACGGTCTGATACTAGCTCAATTAGTAGGGATATATCCCCTCTGCGTTGACCCACACACGGAAAAGGACCTCCCAACAGTCGAACCCAGCATCATTATTGTAACGGGGAAGCAATGACTCGTCGTTATATGGCGGTGAAGTCTTGAAGTTCTTCAGTCGTAGCTCTGTGGAGAGGGCAACTTTAGGCACTGGGGCGAGCGTCCATTAAATGGGCAACTTGTCAAAGGTGAGGCCGATCATTTGTCTTGTACCGAAGGACATGGGCTCAACGAGCGTGAGAGGGAGATGGAGCGGGAGGGATCAGTCGCCTCCATTCCCTATTCACCATGTGCACCGCTCAATATGGGTCCGAACATCAAAAACTTTGCCCATATAACAAATGTCGGTGTTAAAAATGATAGTAAATTTTACTATAGCTCAGCTGCTGTTTCTTTTCCCTCACGGAATCCACGTGGCTTAGGAGGGGAGGTGACCTCATCACCCCTTGCTCGTGGCTACACAGCTGTTGCACAGCCAATATGCTGCCTCTGCACTGCTATGTGGCAATGCTGATGTGCAGCACAGTTGCATTGCGGCTATTGCATAGCTGCTATCCTATACAAGGTAGTAGCAATGGATGCTGAACTATTTCACTACTGCCATTGAAGTAGTTGCTATTGCTATTACGCTGCTACGATGTTTCTGGTGCTTGCGGCTGCTTGCTGTTGCTGCCACTTCTCAGTGCAGCTGCCAATGCCGGTTGCTGCTCTTTGTACCCACCGCCGCAAGCTGCTGTTACGGGCTACTTTTGTTTCTTTGCGTGTCCCCAATTGCCAAACAAGCCACTGGTCATAAACAAACAAGCTGCTACTGCTACCCGCTGCTGCTGTTGCCTCTTACTGTAGCTACTGCAGCGAATCCTTGTCACTGTTGCTCCTGTTGTGGCAGTGGCTGTAACTCAATCCACCAATGTTATTGTTGTCGCCCACTCTTGCGGTTGCATGGTGACACTACTGTTGCTAAGCTATTTGAGGTGATGTCTCTGTTGCCGACGTCTGTTGCGACGGCTCTCAGGATACGGCTGTTGTTGTGACTCTTAGTTCTACTGCTAGTGGTGTGTCTTTGTGGTGCAGGTCAGTGAGAAGGGTCTCGCTGCTATGATACCATGAGAGAGTGCTAGGAAGCTACCTAGCCTTACTACCGCTGATGTGGCAACAATGTCTAGTCACTAGACACACTAGCAAGCATAGAGGTGCATGGAAAATCAAGGGTTGGGCTAGGGAGAGGCTCGAAGCCTTTTAAGTTTTAAAAGCTCAAAATGTAGAGAGAGAACGCAGCTGACAAGTACAGAGCATAAATGCTTGCCGTGGCGTACGGCGGGTAAGGCACACAACAGTGCTAGTTTGTCTTAGAACTGGCCCAAAACCACTGTTTTGGCTGTAACTCCAACATCCAAACGTAACATCCCCTGAAACTGGAGACACCAAATCTCAAGCCGATTGCTATGAATGGTCATACACACAAGTCCGACATGTGTTGGTGGATGCACAACGCAAAACACGCAAAACGGGCTCAAAAGCCAGTCCGCCGGGCTCACAAGTTCCTCCACTTGTCGCTCAACGTCACTAGACTTGATGAGCTGGCACTGTACCCTTCCTCCTCCCTTGTCTTCCTTCTCATCCTCTGCCTTTCTGCTTGCTCTGCATGTTCTTGGGGTCCTCTGACTTGGGGGGGGGCTATCTTGCGGCCAAGTGATCGCACCAAAGCATCCATCCCTATTTTTCCCACGCCTACTGGGCAAGGAAAACTCTGCCAAAATGTTTCCTGGTCGAGTGGGCGCTTGTCATCATGCCAGTTGATGACAAAGAATATGCAGCTCTTCATGCTGAGCTGCAGTGTGCACATGATTATCATCAAGCGGCACTTACTGCTCAACGCAAGGCAGAAGAGAACCTGCAACATGAGCAGGACCACAAGAAGTTTATCGATCACATTGCTGACCTTGTCATGCCAAAAATACAGCTGACCTTGTCTTAGACCTGAATCTCTGCTGGCATCGCTGTTATCTTTGCCTCTGGGTCTGCATCTACCTCTACCAACACTGGCACTGGCACTCACACTGGCACTGACACTCACACTGGCACTGGCACCTCTTCTTCTACAGCAGACCCCATTCTTTCAGCTGCAACTGTTGGCACAGTCTCAGCCGGATCATTGGTTCAGCCACCTTCTGGCCCATGTGACCTTGACACTCCTCCCTGGCACTTCACCACCTCTCTCTCCTTCTCCTGATGGGAGGTACACTTCAGTGACTTGGCCCAAGGGAGAAGTCCCCGCTGAGGTTGCGTGGGCCGTCCGTACTGACATCACGGACGGGCCTGACAATCTCATTAGTGAGATTGACACCTACAATGCTGATCTGGTCCATCAAACCCCAGCTAACCATGTTGGTTCATATGCCTCAATTCAGCATCGCAAGACTGTTGTTGGTCATGCTGATCAGAGTGTGATGAATGTGAAGTTCAACTGCTTGCAATGTGTGTCCACAAGACTGTTGACACCTACTGGGTACATTGTCTCGCACTTCTGCATGATCTTGGCGCAGCTGCACCTGGGCAACTCCGTGCTATCCTCTGCATTGTGAATGACCCCATTCCTGAGCTGTGTGACACATTTTGTGAAGTCGAGGAGTCCAAGCTTAAATGCCTTACAGCTGAACCAGTTCCTCCTAAGACAACTCCAAGCATCAGCGCCCTGTGGGAGTTCACTTCTCAGAAAGTCAAAAAATGGTGGAGTGCAGTCGTTACAGCTCTCACCACAGCTCCAACCATCTTTACACCCTCTTACTCCTCAGCTTCTACCTCCTCTTCCTTGTTGTCAGCCATCTCTTTGGCTACTCAGGGCTCGGTGGCGTGAGGGAGGGGTCACGTCAACGGTTTCGAAGGCAAAGGTAAAGGATTTTAGATGCAACCAGCTTTCTCCGTCCCAGCATCAATGACTTGCTAGAACTGTGGTGCAACTGGTCATTCTTCCCAGAAGTGCCCAGCACCTCCCGATGACGCTCTCATTGGGCCAGCAATATCGACAGTGGCAAAGAAACATCGACTGTGTCCTCGTCTTCCTCATCTCAGGCCTCGTCTTTCAGCATTCCTGTGGTCAACACCACTGCACTGGACGTCAACTCTACTGCAGCTATACCCATTTCCCTCACCTGTCCTTGAGGTTGGCCTCCATTATATGGCGGCCGTCCCTACTTCAGTCCACCCTCTGGAACATACATGCCCCCCATGTACTTTTATCCTCCTGGTGGGCCTCAACAGTCCTCTGATGTGGTGAACACCTCTCAGCCACGTGAGGATGAGCATCACGTTGAGGATGCTCTGACATACTCTGTTCAGTAGCTTCATCTTGAGGGAGGTGAGTTTGTCGCTGGTCTGTGAGTCTTATGGAACCCTTTGTGGCATGCCGCCTGTGTGTGTTAAAGAATTTCTGCCTCTTGACGATGTGCACTGGATTAAGGAATAGCAGTACGTCACCCTCTTCCATTGTCTTGCTGCCTGCCAGTCTTCTCCCCTTAGTCCTCCTGTTCCCACTGTTGGTGTAAATTTTATTCCTCCGTCTGTCCAAGTTTCTTGTGGCTTTTGGATTATCGTCTCTGGGACCACTTGCCACATGGTCTCTCTCCATTTATCCTTTGTCTTCCTTGGTCCTTTTGGCACCATCTGCTTTATTTTTTCAGGTTTGGGTCAGTTTCTCCCTGTTTAGGGTGTGGGGGTTGTTTGCTTTGTTGTGCCAAGGGGGATCTTTTCTTCCCTCACGTGCTGTATGTTCTTGCTCATAAGATCTGTCTTCTCTCCGTCGTGACACTTGAGAATCAGAGCTTCGACTTCTCCTCCATTTGTGGTGTTGCCTGTGTGTCCCTTCGCTTTACTAGTGGTGTGATATTGTGTGGCCTTCATTGTGACCATCTGTTCCATATGACCTTGTTTGCACCCACATCCTCCACGTTAGCACTTGCATACTTCACGCTCCCTCACACCTGCACATGCTACCCTACTGCATCACCACCTCTGCCAAATCCACACAGCTTCTATTGAAACTTTGCTGTGCACACATCCTACCGATGGCCTCAATCCCTCTACCCTTCCTCTGCCCTGCCCCTAAGAGTCTCTTGACAATGTGCAGGGCAAGATGTACCGCTCCCATTTATCCACCTTTGACCAGCACAATTTCCACCATCTTGATCTGCTGCATGCTGATGTCATGGAGCCACTAACTCATGAAAGTATTGGGGGAGTGGGTTATTACATTCTCTGTCTAACTGATGACTACTCCTGCATACATCGGGTCTTTTTCTTGTGTCAAAAGGGCAATGTCTGTGGTGTTATTGATACATGTCTTTCCCGGGCTGAGCTCGCTTGTGGTTGCCGTCTTGCTGTTTTTCATTGTGACCGTGGAGATGATTCATGGGTCCCCTGGCACACATTCACTCACCCAAAGATGTGTGTATGGAGGCCTCAGCCCCCTAAAAACCCCAGCAATATGGGATCTCAGAACGTTAGAATTGTACTCTTGTTGATGGTGTCCATATCCTTCTCTCTGCCTCTACCCTTGAACCCCTCTTCTCTTTTGAAGTATTGTCCTGAATGACATGGGTCTGAAAATGTATTCCACGTGGTCCGCTTTCTGACTATGACACACCATTTGAGCGTTGGTTTCTTCGTCGTGCTGATATTTGGTTTGCACGTGTCTTGGGTTGTGTTGCTACAGTCTGGATCGTAGAGGACTAGAACAACGGTAAGATCTCCTCTCTCGCCTGCATGTGTCATTTTCTTGGTGTCTTGTCTCCTTCTAAGGCCTGGCGCTTCTGGGACCAAGATCATTGTTGCATCATCGAGTCACATAATGCCCGCTTCTTTGAAGATGCGATTCTGCGTGATCTATCCCCACCGTCCTCTCTTTCCTTACTTCGTCGCCTTGGAAGAGGTGTGCCTTGTTTTACCTCCGATCTCAGGGGCGCTTTCCCCTCTGCATCATCCTTTCTCTCCTCTACTACACCAGTGCCACCAACTGTCTCCTAATCTACTGATCTCTCTGACTCTGACTTGGACTCAGCAGGAGACCCAGCCGGTTGCCTGAGTTTCCTACTATGTCCGAGTCAGAGTCAGAGTCAGAGTCTTGTGAACAACTGTCAGGTGCTGCACCATCCATTTCTGTCGCCCAGATTCCTCCACCACCGGTCGCATGTACTCTCTCACCACCTGTGCCCTCTGCATCTGTTTCTGAACCTGGGGCTGCACCCAAGCCTGAGCCTTATGTCCGTGGGGGGAAATTTTGTGCTCTCCCCTCACATTCCTCTTGACAGTGTATCACATGTTCTCCTGCATCATGGGTCTCAGCTGCAATCTTCCGTTATCCTACTGGCCTTGATTCTCTGGCTATTTTGTTGGCGTTGTCCATCCAAGCACTGTGCTTGGAAACTCCTTGATTTCTGAGGAATTTCAATATGCCACAGACTCAGTGGTGTCTGGGTATGTTGCTGCATGCTCTGCAGACAGCGGGATTTTTGCGCATCCCCCTCAGCCTGCGACAGTTTGTCAGGCTCAAGAAGCAACTGATGCTGTCCTCTGGGAGAAGTACATGCAGAAAGAGCTCGATGCTCTCAAGGGGCATGATGTCTTCGAACTGGTCAATCTGCTCTCAAGGCAGAATGTGGTCTCCACTTGTTGCGTCCCAAAGCGTAAGCTTAAGCTACATGGATCGTCGAACCGCTACAAGGCATGGTTGAAAGCCAAGGGATTTTCTCAGATCCCAAGAGTTGGATCTAATGAGACATTTGTGTCAATCAGTCGTTATACCACTACTCGTGTCCTCCTTAGTATGGTTGCTCAACACGACTGGGTTTTGGAGAAAATTATGTTGACGACACAATTCTCCATATTCACCTTCATCAGGAGATTTACATGAAATAGGCACCGGGCTTTGTCAGTGGCACCGGCAAGGTCTGGCGCTTGTACGTACTCAAACAGTCACCTCACTGCTGGAACATAGAGATTACGATCACCCTTGAGAGGGGGAGTTATTGACACAGTACAGTTGATCCTACATTGTCTCTTTGTCCATCATCAAAGCCTTATGTTGCCATCTTTGTCTATGTCAATTACCTACTCATCACCTCACCCAGTCCAGCCGCTTTCTCGTCAGTGAAGGCTCTCTAGGATGCCTAGAAGATGAAAGACCTCGGTCACTTGCAAGTCTTCCTCGCCATGGATCTCCAGCATGATCTCCAATGTCGTACTCTCGATGTACATCTAGCAACATGTATCCGTAGTCTGGGGGAGCGTTTCTCGTCACTGTTGACTGATGTACCCACGGAACCTACTCCTATGACCCCAGCGGGCCAGCCCCTGCTTAAGTCATTGGACGTGTCACAGCTAGGAAGCTGGTGGACGTCACAAACTACCTCAGTGTCACTGGGTTGCTCATGTACCTTGCCATGACCACGCACATCGACGTGGCATTTGCATTCAACCTTTTGGTTTATTTCTTGTAGAAGCCTAAGGCTCCCCATGTGAAGGTGACCGTCCATCTCATTCGTTATTCAATCTCCACATCATAAGTTGGGCTGTGCTTATGTGCACAACCCTTGGTCATTGTTGATGGCTACACAGACAATGACTGGACACAAGACACTAATGTCCCGAGCAGGTCTTGTTTTATGTTCCTTTTTGGTGCAACATTTGCCCATGGAAGAGTGGTAAACATGGATGTGTGGCGCACAGCCCCAGCGAGGCCGAGTACGTTGCATTTGGTGCAGGTACGTGTGAGAGCATCTGGCTCTTGTGTGTGACCATTTTGATGCATCACCCAACATTGTGACAATCAGAGCACCAAAGCAATCACGTCCCATGATGACATGCACCACACTTGCACAAAGCACATCAATGTGAGACATCACCTTGTACGTGAGTGCATCATGGCAGGATAGGTCAAGGTCATATGGGTCCACGTGCGTCAATAGCATACATACTTTCTCATTGAAGCAGTTAGCAGTGGAATATTCAACTCGGTTCTACATGCTGTTGGCCTGCTGCGTGCTCGTGATGCCCTTGATTCAGTCACGTTCGTTGGGTCGTGCTCAGTCTACTTGTCTAGTGACTCATGTGCTATGGAGGAGGTGTGGGACCCATCCGTCGGATTGTTCACCATGTGCAAGTGGAATGTGACATGTAATCATGTGTGTCTACGGGTTATGGGGGAGGATTTGTTTG
This sequence comes from Penium margaritaceum, assembly GCA_023375785.1. Taxonomy (NCBI): domain Eukaryota; kingdom Viridiplantae; phylum Streptophyta; class Zygnematophyceae; order Desmidiales; family Peniaceae; genus Penium; species Penium margaritaceum. Next base: position 9,705 of record SZWC01041095.1, read on the forward strand.
AGCATGTAAGAATGCAGTTGACCTCTTGACTACACTCACATGTACTACTCTGTAGGAAATTGACTAATGCCCACACATGTACTGTAACAGATTCGATGGAATCCTCGGTCGACGAGGCCAAAACCATGGTGCTTGAGGGTCTCCCACCCTCAAGCCATCCCGTCTCACCGCCCACAGTCCCAGGTGACCCCGCTCGAGCCAAGTGGCTCCTTCGACCGGTCAGCGTGGCACTGCCACGCTACTTGTACAAAGCACCCAACGCTGCATCAGTGGACTCGGCTTAGGAGCTCCATCATCACAGACTTCATGTGTCGCCGATGCTGGTGGTTCCAGAATGAGAACAGAAGGGTAGGAAAATTTTGGTTACACACCCGTCCTGGCTTCTTCGACTATTCATCTGTAACACCTCAAGGTAGAGGGGAAGTACGTATCTTGGGCTGTGAGGAAGGTGAGCTAGGTGTTTTCATTGGATCATACATACCACAGTAAATGTAGTTACTCATGAGTAGACAAGTTGTTGTGGCAAAGAGAGAACATGGGTATGGAGAGATTTCCACACAAAGAGCGCCATGGAAACATCTCAACACTCAGCAGAGTCTCATCCGTCCTGGAGAGTTCATAGTGGGTGTGACAGGGAGATCCCTTGGTCAGGTATCTTTCGACCCAGCTCTTCTTTTAGTGCTTTAGGCGGGTGCATAGGCACTAGGAGCTTTGGGCCATATCAGAGCGTTTGAGGATGATACGTCTCTTTGTGCGTCCCCATCCAGGTTGGGGACAGTGTTCTCTGCCATGATGGAGGTTGTGAAGAGTTAGAGGTTACACACACAGCCTTGCAAGTCCCTGCTTTGGCTTTGCTCACGCAATACCTTGCTGGAAGCACTTGCAGAGATCCATCTTACCTTTGACAGTGGCGTCCTTTGTTGATGTCCCTTGGGCTCAGGTGTTTTTCACCAGGAAAGGGCTGAGTGGTAGTTGGAGGAGAGATTGTTGGGAGTCAAGGACTTACAAAATTGTAGGAATCCTTTGGAACCACCTTGAGAATATTTATGCAGCGGTCACCATTGTGCACACGTCTTTCCTCCCCCGAACAGTGTTATGGGTATAGGCCTTACCCCTGGAGCCCTCCTGGCTATAGACACGGAGCAGGTTTTACGACAATGTCTGGGAGGCTATCCCAGGCCTCATCCCAACAGCTCTGATGGAAGCTGGTACTGGGGAGGAAGATCTCCAAGCGGCTGCCAGGTTGTAGCTCCAGATGTCATTCACCATGGAGGTAGGGTTCTTTTAAAATATCAGCTTCCATCTCTGATGGAAGCTGCTACTCGGGTGAGAGACATGATGCAACTTGGCTCACTCCATGTGGCTTAGGCTGGTCCCCTCGACTGTGGGCAGGGAAACAGAATGGTTTGAGGGTGGGGGAATTAAAAAAACAATCTATTTCTCAGTAGTTCAAGAAATCCTCTACTATCACTGCACTTGCAAGAGCGCAAGGTTTGAATCCCACTTGTTGACACTCAAGATGAATCATTCCTAGGTGAGAGGGGTATGGGCACTCACTCCATATGGCTTGGACTGGTGCCCTGGGCTATGGGCAGGAAAGCATAATGGTTTGAGGATTGGAAATCCCCCCATCCACACACACACACACACACACACACACACACACACAGACACACA
>SZWC01041099.1:0-11378 GCA_023375785.1 Penium margaritaceum
TTGAGAAGTTTTCACAGATGTCTATCATGCTCCTTGGAGGTACAGATGTACACCAAGATGTCATCGGGGTACATGATGATAAAGTCATCAAGGAACAAGCAGAATATGCTTTTTATCTCCTCAACAAACATTGCAGGTGCATTTATGAGTGCAAAAGCCATGAACGCAAAATATAAGTACCCGTAGCTGTTTCGGAATGCGGTCTCATTGATAACCTTATTAGATATGCACATTTAATGATAGCCGATGCGTATGCCAATTTTGCCAAAAATCCAGGCCGATCAGAGTTGGTAAAAAAGCGTAGCGGGAGGGCCGGTTCAGCCCTCCACGCCCTTGTGAGGAGCGAGGGCTGGCCGGTGGCCAGCCTTTGCGAGCGAGGTCTGGCTGGTGGCCAGCCACATGCTGGCCACCAGCCAGCTAGCAACCGGCCGGCTTGGTGGCCGGCCGCCGGTCAAGTGACTGGCCGGCCATCCGTTCGCGAGCCCCAGCCGTCGATTGGGCTGGGGGCTTGAACGACGGCTGAGGGGCCACCAGGCCTTGCGAGCAAGGCAGGTGGCCGCGGACCCTCACCCTCGTCCTCCCCTCCTTGCCAGTCGAGGCGAGAGGGACAAGGGGAGGGGGTAAGCAATAGAGAGGGTGAGCGACTGGCATAGAATTGAACGCGGAATCTTCCAGCATGCATGGCACATGACGATTTTGCTCCGTCGCATAAAAAAAGCATCGAAGTTCCTTTAGCGCGACCTCAAAATGTTTCTCAGTAAAACTCGTTTGAAATCATGAGTTCGCACTTAGAAACCACCAATGTACCCTCATTTTCAGGTCCTATCTCCTCCTCTTCAACCAAAAATCATAGCAGTGCCTTTGTCCAGGACCAAGGAATCTCACGGTCTGAGAGAAGAAGAAAAAAGAGGAAGGCGGCACTCCGAGAACATTTGGTGGCCGCCCCAGTTCTGTGGAGGACAAGGAGAGCGCCTTCAAGGAGTCTCAAGGTGCGCCAAGAGAACGCAAGAAGAGGCAAAGGAAGATCATAAGACAAGAGAAAGAAATACAAGACAAGAAAAGTGGGGAAAGAGCGTGTGGGGGGTGTAAAATCTTGGTTGGAATTGGACCCCCTCTTCCTCACCTTTTTTCAGTGGTGCTCAAATTTGTGTAGTTTGTCATCTTGTTCTTGCTTCACAATTCTAGGCTTTCTTAGCTTGCCTAGTGCCGTGAGTCACGGTTTAGGGTTGTGTGTAGAATCCACGTGATTGTACCAACCGTGGCGGCAAAGAGAACTAGTATTTTTCTACCACGTGATTATGCTGACCATGGCAACCTAGAAGGATGAAAACATGATATAGAATTGCCTCACTGATCGTGAGAGTAAGTTCACTTTGGGAGGTGACGCCTCTCCGAGGTCGTGGGATGACCCTCACAAACGGTTTTTGCATGCTACTTGCACGGGGGACGTAATGGAAAGTGTCGGACCGTCCAAGACCAACAAGTGTAAGGCGATGACGGCCTCACCACACACTCTTGGCGAAGTCCAAATTTTCAAAGCCGCTACAGCGAGGTCGGTAGCCAAATCGAAGGCAACCGTACCGCCGAAGGCAACCCTTGCTACACTGGACGACACAGAGAAGCATAAGGAAGTTGAGAAAGTACTTGACGAGCACGTTGACGTGCATATGGACGACCCCCACATGACGGACGATGCGCTCAAGGAGGACCACCTGGGCATGGACCCCGACGAAGAGCACAATGTAGATAATAGCAAAGGTGACCCGGATCGCGAGCATTGCCATCATTGTTCGCCAAACTCGAGTCGATTGCTCGAGAAGGGCAAGATGCTCCGTGGATTGCCTGAATTTTCTGACAACAACGAGGCTAACGAGAGCAGCAAAGGCACCAAAAATAGCCACGGAGGAAAGTTCCCATGAGAACGAGCCAGACAACGTCTCCGCGAAGGCAATTTGCAACGACTGCCAAAGGCTTGCTGAGTTGGCTGCCATGCAAGTCAAGAGACCAATTTGACAAGGGTGTCCATGTCTCTTGGCTCAGGTGCAGAAAGTGGAGAATGGCATAAAGGAAGACACTTTACAAAAGATAAAATCTCTATTGGCGGATTTCTTGGATGTATTCCAAGACCCACCAGTTGGGCTTGCACTAGAATGACACATGGGCCATACGAATCTGCTACAACTGGAGGCAAATCCTCTCTTCAAACCCATGTACCGCCTCGGTCCGACTGAGAGGCAAGAGCCCAAAAGCGAAATAAAAAAATATCTTGTAAAGGGGTGGATGGAGCCAAGTAGCTTGCCGTACGGTACGCTGATCCTTTTTCTGAATAAAAAGATGGTGGTTTACGCATGTGCGTCGACTACTGGACGCTGAACAAGCTCACAGTTAAAAAATGATTCCCCTTACCGCGGATCAAGAACCTGTTTGACCGACTCCAGGGGGAAAAAACATCTTTATCCTTGGATTTTTCTCATTCGTAACATGAAATCTGCATTATGGAAGATGATGCCCCCAACTGCATTTTGAATGTACATGGAACACTATCAGTTGTATGTTTTATGCTCAGGTTAACGAACTCCCCAACAGCATTCCAAGGAGAAATCAGTCGAACGTTCGCAAAGCAACTCATCTAATTCATCTTGGTTTACCTAGACGGCATCCTAGTTTTCTCCAAATCCATGGAACAGCACATAGAACATCTTTGCGAGGTCCTCGCGATCCTTTGGGAACAAAAAACTATGCAAAAGTGATGAAGTGTAGATTTGCGTGAGATGAGCTCAAATACCTTTGACACAAAATCTGCAAAGACAATATTTGATTAGGGATCAAGAAATCCTTGCAGTAGTACACGTTCTTAACATGTGACATTACTACCTCGAGGGTGCTATGAAGGGTGTGACGATCATGAACGATTATAACCCATTGGTGTTTTCTAGATAAAACCAAACCTGTCGATATGATAGGCATGCCAAAGCGAATACGTGGGCCGATTCTTCTTCACATGGGAATATTGACCAGGATGCATTAATATTGGCGATCTACTAAGTCGACAGCCTATGGAAATTGAAACAACCACTGAGGTTGGTGAGTGTTTTGTGGCCATTGCAACAGTAACAGTATAGACACCCGATCCCCTTGCACCTCTGCAACAACCACCTCAAGATATTGTCTACTACAACGGCATTGTAAACATGATCCGGATGAGATATTGTGTGGATTGTTGGTTTCAAGACTCTTGGAGTTTGGACAAGTACGGGTTGGTGGAGGCCGCAAGAATATCTTGGCATGGAGAACAAGTTGTTGTGCCAGACTTGGGAAACCTTTAAACAATTTTTTTTCCCCACCAGTCAGAGGTCATGTCGGACCTCGAAAGACCGGGCAAGCACTCTCTAACCACTATTGCAGGCCAGGATTGAGTGTCGATGCTTGTAAGTATTGTATGATATGTGACCCATGTCTTCAGAATAAGGCTACTAATGAAAAGTCTACTGGTTTCCTCCAATAACCTCCCATCCTTGGGACTCCATGGAAGTGCGTTAGAATGGACTTGATTACTTTTCATCCGGACACGGTCAATGACCACAATGCCGTACTAGTGGTTGTGGATCTTGTGATGAATATGATTCACTTCATTCCTACAACCACTGACGTTAATGCAGAGGAGACCTCTTGTCTTTTCTTTAAGGGTGTCATAAAGCACCATAACTTGCCGTTGCTAGTAAGTTCTGACAAAAGATACACGAGTACTTTGGAAGCAAGTCACAAATGTGGACATCATTCCACCCTCAAACTGATGGAAAAAAAAGTGCATGAATCGTACTCTCGAGCAGAAACTTTGTATGCACGCGAAATGACTAGGAAAAACTCCAAGCACCGACAGAGTTTGCGATGAATACCTCAGTGAACGTGTCTACACAATTCACCCCATTTTTATTGAACAGTGGTCGGTATCCAGTGGTGCTCTCTTCATTGGTGAAGAGTGGGAGTACATGAGGACATGTTCTTTCTCCTTGAGCTTTTACCGAGCGCATAGACACTTTGTTAAAGGAGGCAAATGGTCACCTTCAAGCTGCTCGGCAACGAAAAAAGGTACATGCCAACAAAAGTCACCGTGACGTCTCGTTTGACATCATTGACAAGAGTATGCTTAGCACTAAGAATCTTCGGCTGAGGTTGCCAGAGGTGCGAAAGCTTCTACTGAAGTCAATTGGGCCATTTTCCATTGTTGCACACATTGGGCTTATAGCATACCCATTGTTTTTTCTGCCGAGTATGAAGATACACCTCATATTTCATGTAAGCCGGTTGCCTCCATACACGGCAGAAGGAAGTATTCAGCTATCAGTAGCAGTTCCTGCTACTGATGGCCAATACGATGTTCTTTGTCTACTATAGCATCGAGAGCAGACACTCCGGTTGCGGGTTGTTAGGGAATACTTCGTTGATTGGGCCGGGTGTGGACTTGAACACAAATCATGGGAGCCCAAATCTTGGTTGCCCACACGTGTCGTCAATGAGTACAGGAGTGAGCTGGCAGCTCGCACAGATCGACGCGTGGCAGGGGGTACCACCTGAACGCAATTTAAGTGAACAATACTCCCGTAGGGCATCATACATTGACTGCGACCATAGAAGGTTGGGGTCGTCCAACATGGTTGTAGCGCGGACGTTCCAACCTGAAGGGGGGAGGCTGTGCTGACCGACAAGCTACAGCTTAGGTCCAAGTGCATTGCACATTTTCACGTCTTAGCTACTGATTGGAGATGATTACATTTTCTTTCACAATGTTGATGTTTCACTATCCGATAATCCTACGTGTTATTCATGAACCGGGACGGTTCACGATTTGTGGGGAGGAATGTAGCGGGAGTGCCGGTTCGGCCGTTCCCGCCCTCGCGACGAGCAAGGGCTGGCTGGTGGCCATCCCACCATATAGCATGCAAAAGTAGCAACGGAAGTGCGTGGGTTGGGCTAAGCTTGGCTTGGTGGGTCTTACAGGTACTGGCAACGTGGACACACTGAGCTAAAGACTTACCTCACCTAGTCCTTCAACAAAGCAAGAGGCGGAACGCTGCCAAAATTCAGCAGCTTCCTGCATCGCGACAGCCTTCTTGGCGACAGCGCAAAGTGATGGTGGTATCTTATGCTGCCTCAGCATTGACAGTAGCTACAACAGTTGTAGCAGCTACATCCGGCTGCTCTAGTCATAGCAGAAGCAAAGATAACTTCAGCCGCAGCAAAAGTAGTAGTAGCAATAACTATTGCGATGATAACATTAGCTACACCCACGTAGCCATCATTTGCTGTTGTGCAAGCAACATATCCTATTACATTGGGCCATAGCATTGGCCATCAAAAGCAGTAGGAACTGTAGTTGCAGAGGTGCCTGCATTAACACCATATTGAAAATCGCAAAAGTAGTAGCAACATCGACAACTGCAGCGACAGGGACAACAATGCGACAGCAGTTGCGATCCTGCCGAGCAACAAGGACAGCCATAGCAAATGCGAGTAGTCTTGACTTGCATGGAAACTAGGGTAGTTGCTACCGCCAGCATCCTTGATCCAAAAAGAAGCTGCTTCACAGCTTCCTTGGCTCGTCGGTGGAATGGCCCTTTACCGCGAGGATCGCGGAACAACTAAGAAACATAAGACAAGATGGGGAGGTGAACCTTGCCACCCATCCAAACGAGGTATAGTTAGTCGGCAAATATCCAGAAATTCCATTACCAGTGTATCAAAAGGTGGATTCCTGTATCCATGGATATCCCAAGATTAAGAAACTTAATTGCGGTTGACTAGAGCCCACAGACAAACTACTTCTCAAACATAAAACATGAAAGGAGTTTTGGAGAAATAGAGAAGTTTTGGTGAGTGATCGATGTTCAGTTTTGTTCAATTCCCAATGAACTTTCTTTTACACAGTTTGAAGGGTGAGTTCATTGGTTATGTATGGTTCAGACCCGGGGTGAATCTGGGTCCAGAGAGTTTGTGGTCGCCTTTCTCACATCAGCTCATTTACTAGGTGTTTTGTTGTTTTCATTTATTCCATCTTTTCTCATCTTTCACTTGCACTTGGTCAAGCCCCGGGCATTCAGGGATTTCTTCCAGTGCCTGAAGAGACCACGGTTTGTGCAGGCTTACACTCAGCCACTTGAAAATGTCTCCCTGATTTTGGGAGACCTGTATTTGGTCTTTTCTGTTCCCTCTCTTTCATAACTCATCCTCTTCTTTTGAGGCCCTCGCATGTGGGAGCTGGATCCCATGCGGTGGGGGATCACTAGCATCATGTTATCATTTTTTATGGTATATGGCTAGGTTCCCTCGCCTAATGTGGTGCTGGATTTTCCCACCCTTTTACCCTACCATTTATGGGCCACCTTCTCCATCCAAAACCCTTCCAGCATGGCTCATGCCAGCAGCTCCATTCCTCACTCCTCCATTGCCTTGGCTTTCCTCTCTCTCCGCGCAACAGTCCGGATCTTTCCTTGTGTTGCAGCATGGTTCGAGCGTGTATTCTCCAATCTTAGCCAATCCTCCCAAACCTTGGCCTTTGGTTTTCCCCTCTCCTATGAGTGTGGATGTCGAGTCCGGCGGTCACCGTTGTTTGTGAGATGCAGCCTTTCGGGATACGTTGAGTGGTGGAGGTGTGTTATATTTCAATTGGATTGAGCACTGGCAGTTGTTCACCTTGTCGCGTGTTCTTGGTGTAAGTTCTGGACAGGGAAAGATCCCTGCTAGTTTTCGTCGAAGCGTTGCTCTATGTCATGTGACTAGGGATGTTAGGTCGAAACGAAGTTAAAGATATTGACTTCGATTTTGTTAATTCTGATTTCGCCTCAGACACTTTCGACTTAACCTTCGACTGACCAAAATCAATTTCGATTTTGACTTCAACTTTGTCGTGCCTGCCTTCGACTTTGTTTCAACTTTGGCAGTTGTTATGTTTGCTTAACTGTTTTTCAATCCGGTTTTCAAAGCAGTGCTCATGCTGCATGTTGCAAGTTTCATCATGACAATTTGCTTCAATGCAGAGGGTACTTCCAAAGACTTTTCAGAGGACTTTGGAAGACATAGAATGTCATGAAACTTTGAGAAAAAGCAGTTGAAGAAAAATACAAGCAAAAAAAAAACATGGATCCTCCATCATTGTCTTCAGCACCATCTTGCTTGGCTTGAGTATGCTTTTTCAGCGCCTTGACAAGCGTATCCAACATGTCCACCACTGGTTGCCATCCCTTCAGCAGCACGAGTGATTGGAATGTCACATCTCCGAATTGGTGACAGCGGTCGGTGAGAATGCTGCTGGCCTGGGAGAAAATGTGCTCAGATGAGGCACTGCTGCAAGGAACACAAAGGACATCCCGTGGAGGTGTGGCCACCACTGGCAGGTGTTGCTCAATCATGGCCCATGACAAGTCCATTTTGCGTTCCTCCATCGCTGTGCATGCCAAATCATCCTCGTACTCCTGTAAGATATCCTTTGGCAGTGGGGCTGTAGGAATGAGGCACCCCATGAGGCGTTGTTGAAGGGCGGTTCTCCTAATTGAAAGGATTGCAACAGGGTCGGATGTCCGCGGAGAGGAAGCGGCTGTCAATGAACCACGCCCTAGGCCAATATTGGAATGTGCCAGGAGACTGCTGCTGCTGCTTGGCTGGCTGCTGCTGCTACTGGTGCTGGGCCAGGGGCCCGGTGGTGCAGCTGAAGGCCTGCTGCTGCTGCTGCTGGTCTGAATGCTGTTGCCTTTCTGACTGCCAATCAAGGTGCTCTGTTATCCGGCACCGTTGCTGCAAGATGTTGTATGAGCTAAGTGCTTCACGCATCACATGCTTCTTTGGGTGTGACATGTGCTGACCGCTCCTCTACATACAAAGTACGCTGGACCATACCTGGGGTCAAGGCACATAGCCACGACACAAGTCTTGCCCAGAGTCTCCTCGTACTTGAGCAGCTTCTTTTGAGCATGCTTCATGGCTGTAGAAGCTGGCTCCTTGCACGCTCTTAGTCCAGCTTTGGGATTTTTCTGATTCTCTTCATTGGTCAAACAATTCTCGATGGTGTGGTCCAGCACCTCGTGGAACCAAGGGATGAGGCTACCGAGAGTTGGGTAGTTCTCACCCTCCACCAGCTCTGACACAAACGGCTCCAGGGCCTCAGTGACCTTCTGGATGATGGGCCACTCTTCCCTCTCAACAGAGATTTCCATAGGTCCGTCATCCAAATTTCTCCACTCTCCGATGTATTTGTCTGCAGTGACACGTGTGTGCAACACAACCTTCATCATTGTGTGTGTTGACTACCAACGCGTGGGACAGTCATTCGTGAGTGCAAATCTGTTGTCCGCATCATGGTGGATCCATGCGGCCTTCTGTTGTTGGGAGTGACGTACATGTGCAATAAGCGCATGCACCTTGGTCATAACAGGCTCCACATCACCTTCATGAAGAAGATACTGCACCGCTATGTTGATCACATGAAAAAAACACCTGAATTTTGTGCCAAAGACATAGTCAGGAAGATGGCGGTCACACAAAATGCTCGCCATGACAATGTTGTTCGCGGCGTTGTCCATTGTCAGGTCTTCCATCTTCCCGCCCAAGCCCCACTCTTTCCAGATACAAATGTCTAGGGCATCAGCAAGACCCTCGCCAGTGTGGGGCCCATGAAGACACAAAAGATAAAGAAAAAGAGCGTTGCACTTCCAGTGGGCATCAATCCAATGAATCGTTACCGCCACCTATACTTGGCCATTCCCTGGCGTCCATCCATCCGTGGTGAACCCACCACCGATGGATGGTGGGTTCTGCCTTGTGGGGACATCCATTTCAGTACACTTCTTCACGAGATGCTTGAAGGCTTTTGCCTCAACGACTGTGAATTCGATCCAGGTCTCCACAAAAACTTGACGATGTCTTTCCACAACTGTTCCTTAGTGTACCTACAAGATGAAAGACCGAGAGATCCCATCACTTTGCGAAGTGAGGGCAGGTGCAGAAAATAGGGTAATGAGGTCCTTTTGAGGAGGACTTACCTCAGCACTTGAAGACGGGCATAGTCCTCCAAATTTGGCTGATCTGCTTCATTTTCTCCCTTTTTTCAACTCCTTTTTCCTTTCCATCTTGATAGCCAGTAGAATGGCCTTCTTTGGATAGGCCACCTTGACCTCCGGTTTGTGCCACACTCTGAGGTGGCTCTCCATGGATGATGTCCCTCCGTCTGGGTGAGGGCACTCTTGGGTGTATGCGGGGCACGTCTTGATCTGACAGTAAGCCGGGTCCTTAGTGCCCCGTCCTACGATGAAGTAGCGCCACACTTTGGTCTTGCGCTTGGGATCAGCCTCCTCCTTCTTTCCTGCAGGAAACCGGCGGATTTCTCTCTCAACATACACAGTCCACATCGCAGCAATACTCTTAGAACCACGCTGCACGAAGGGCAGCCTCACGGATGGGAGGGGGCGCTGCTGCTCCTCGACCACCTATCGGGTGGCCACGCACCGCCAGTACGCCTTCTTCCGCCTTGGCCTTCATGGCTCGTCCACGCCCATGCCCACGAGGCCCCATGATCTGCACCGTCATGCATTTTCATGAGGTGTATCCGTTGAGTTGCAAGCATGGTTTTGCAAGGTGAAGCTCCCATAGACGGTGCAATTCACATTGTTGCATGCATGGTGTTGCACTCACTACTGTATCACATGCACTGTAATTCATGCATTCTTTGGCACACGATGCATGCAGTGCTTGTATGCATTTTCAGGCAGGCAGGAATGCCTGTGAAATCATGTGTGAGCATGTCTGAGCATGTACAGTGCAGCCATGCATTCTCATGCATGGTCATTTGTGCATTTTATGAAAATCGTTGCGTTCATGATGTTGCAGTCACTTCTTTGTCACATGCATTGTATTGCATGCAGTCTTTGGCATAAAATGCATGCAGCCCTTGCATGAATTTACAGGTAGGCAGGCATGCTTTGTAATACATGCACAGTACTATACATACATTACAACATGCACAACACAATGCACAGCACAATACATACATTCTTTGCGTCCTATGTACCGTGCACCATGCATGGTACAATTTTCCTGCATCCTATTTCCACACATGCATGCAATGTATGCATGGCATGCACTCATTTGGTTATGTGCATTCTGTTTCTTGCATGGATTGTGTTAGGATGCATTGTGTAGCATGAGAATTTTTCAGAATGCCAAGCCCATCTGCAAGATTTCGTTTCACTGTGCAATGATAGAACATGGACAAATGGAAAACACACTACTTTACATACATAGAAATAAAGGATGTGTTCAAACTCACTCACCTACTTGTTGATGTTGCTCTCATTGTAGGTGCAGCTGCTGTTTCTTGCCGATGTGAATTTTTCTTTGGTTTGCACTGTGGCCAATGATGCTGTCTCCGTGGGCGCTATATCGCCGCGGTCGCCGCCCTTGCCACGGTCACCGCTGTCACCGCAGTCGCCGCTCTCGCCGCAGTTGCCCCTTTTGCTTTTGTTGCTATCGCTCCCCTGTTGCTGTTGTTCCTGCTGTCCCCCTATTTCTGCCACTTCTACTGTAGATGGCACTGTCTGTGCTGCTGCCGAGGCGGCAACTGCCACTGATAATGGCCTCCAAGTGGGCCTGATCCTGAGTCTGACTCTGAGTTAAGCCTGAACATGAGTCTGAGTCTGAGTCAGAGAATCACAGTCAGAGTCAGATTTAGAGTCAATGTCAAAGCCTTGGTCTGAGACTGAGTCTGAGCCTGAGTCTGAGTCTGATTCCGAGTCTGACTCTGAGCCTGTTTGAGTCTGGATCTCTGTTTGAGTCTGACTCTGGATCTCTGTCTGAGTCTGAGAGCGATTCTCATGTAGGTGTCAAAGTTCTGGCTGAGGTAAAATTCAAAGTCGCGTCCAAGTTGAAAAGCACTTACATTCTACTTTTGGAATGTTGGCGTCTCGGCCCAGATGCGACGTGCGTGGTGTTTTCATTCACAAACAGGACGTCACGTGGCTACCGGACGGCCTGAGGCTTTATTGGCACCGTTGATAATGCCTCAACCGAACTGTCCGGAACCATTTTTTTTTTTTTTTGGGCTACCCCACGTAGGAAATAAACCCCAACCGCGCCTTGCACACGCCACCCCAAAGCGTGTTTTGGTGACGACTTAGGCAAGGGCCCGTCGTACTCTTTAGAGAGCCGGTGTAGGCACCATTTCAGGTAGTGTGGGACTCTAACCCACTAACAAAACCTCCGCCGTCAACCTCGCAAGGTTGGCAAACTGCCGCAGGCATGGGCCCCTACGTGCGACAGTGGGCAAGGTACCGCGCTCAAAGGCAGCAGCGTACCCTGCAAGAGAGAGAAGAAGGAGGTGGGGGTGAGGAGAG
>SZWC01041101.1:0-11376 GCA_023375785.1 Penium margaritaceum
CTTTGTCACACACTCTCTCTCTCTCTCTCTCTCTCTCTCTCGCTCTCTCTCTCTCTCTCTCTCTCTCTCTCTCTCTCTCTCTCTCTCTCTCTCTCTCTCACTCTCTCTCTCTCTCTGAACAATAATAGTAGCTACTGTCATCAGATTTTGAAACACCTGTTAATACTTCTTTTCTATGGAATTGCAGTTGTACAATTGTGTAGGATGGAAGTAGCCACATCCGAGGAGGCTACCTGTGCAAGCAATACTACATCATGCCGACACGCAACTTCGTAGTCATCAAGTTACACATCCACATAGCTAAACAACCACCACTATTGTTGCCACCATTATACTCCAACTACTACTACTACTATAGTTGTGCCATTGTCGTTGTTGCTGCTATTGCGCTACCGCTACTACTACTTCTACTATAACTGTATTGTTATCGTGTGCTATTGCTATTACACGCTACTGTTGCTACTAGTTACTTCTGATTTCTGTCGGTGCCAGATCCTAGTTTTTGTCGCTAGTGCCGCTGCCCACACTTCAGCCCATTGCTGGGATTACTTGTTATTGCTCCCAGTTGTCGTTGCTCTTGCTGTCACATTCATGCTACACTTGTTGTGGAAATGGCAGGGACTCACGCTTTTCCTAACAACATCAACGTCCCTTTGAGGGAGTCGTGTGGTGATGCCAATCCTACTGACGCTTTGGCTGCGTCTCTATTGCCGTTGTTTGATGTAGTGGTTCCAAGATTGCGGCCGCGGCCGTGACTATGTTGCATTCCTGCTACATTGCTAGACGGTGAGAGTCTCGTCACTCTCATGTTAAGAGATGATTCTAGAAAGCTTCATAGCCTTGCTATTGCTGACATGGTAGCAATGTTTAGTGAGCTGACCCACTAGCATGCAAGATACGTGCAACAAACAACATCCGGGTTAGGGAGAGGCACAAGGTATCATTCCCACGTGTTCTTTGAATTTGCACATTTGATTTCTACTAGTTATGCATTCCTTAGTTTTTAATATAAATTTCACTTCCAAATTATTTGTGTTCTTCAATGATTGAATTTTAGATGAACCTACTCCTTAAATTCAAACACTTGTCATGTTATTTGTTTTGTGATCCGTTAATTCGTCGGGATCGTCACTGCAGAAAGCGTCGACACCATTGACATCGCTGACATTGCCGATGTGGCTGACATTGCTGACATCGCTGACAGTGCTCCTGACAGCATAAGCATTTTTCGCACTATTGTATGTACGTACACACACCCAAAATGTTTTCTAGCGACGTTCACTGGGTGCTGGACTGCTTGAACCCGGGACCACAGAACATAATTAATCACTGTGGCATTTTAAAAACATACAAACGTGAATGTAGTTATTTTGGTGTTCCTCCAAACTCGTTGAATGAAAATTTTGTATGATTTTGACCACCCTAAAGAACATTGAAATTGAATTCAAAGAACACTGGGGTATTCTTCAACAATCTCAACATGCACAAGGGATGGCAATTGACGTAGCATAAACTACTATGGCATACGTCAGGTGATACACAAAGGAGTGGTCACTTCGGCCTAAAATGCAGCCTAAAACCACTAGTCTTGCCATTACTATTTGCACAAGTATGCAAATGCATAATTGTGTGAACCCAGTTATGCATGTACATAATCCTTGAGTCATACTCAAGGATTATGTACATGCACGAACCCAAAAACAACTCATGGAAATACAGTGTAGAACATGCAAATTGAGCTCAAATGCCATTTCGTTGATAAAATTGTAAAGATTGCATAAAAGCTGTTGAAGGCTCAAGCAAGCACCCGGGACGTCATCGCATGTGTGTGGCAGCTACTAGTGGGTGGGCCACCAAGAGATGGTTCTTTGGTGCCACCTTTTGTCAACATTAGGGATATGTAGGAGCATGGATACGAATTAGTGGCCGGAATAATATGTAAAAAAAGATTGCAATGGCCCACAACACAAAAGCTTGATGGGTGGGGAAAATCTGGTGCTGCAATTGTGGCACATACAACTGTACACATTCTAATGCTTTTCGTTCTTTTTTATCTTTGAGCTGGAAGCTTTGAATGGAACTTGTGAAGGATCTTCAAACTTCTCCATTATCATAAGACACTTCTCAACCACGGTTTATCTTGACAAATAACCCCATTAATTGCACCAAAGCAAGCATCACTGGACCACAACATGGTGGGAAGAAGAAAAACCAAGATCGTTTCACTTCATCATTTTAGGCAAAGTAGTACGAGCAAGAGAAACCAAAGAGTACTTACGCCCATAGAGAAATAAACAAAAGCATCTAATCAATCAGCCATGCACCATCTTGCAGTGGGTGGGTACTTCTTTCAGTACATTCACGATACATTTTATGACAACCTGATGTGTATGATTATTGGCGGTGGGCATTGTGACAGCTACCCCTGCCTCCTCTATTATGGTCTATGGGCTTTTAACAACTTCAACCCCTTTCATTTTGTTTGGTCAAATTCTGGAGGGCACTGGACCTTTATGAGGACGTGTATCGATGTTCTCAAGAACATCGAGGCACATCCTCTAGAATACTTAATGAAGTTTCTCAAACCAGCAACTCATGACAAGACATCGTAAGCACTGCTCGCCTCCATCTCTCAAGACTTCAAGTATGCCTCATTCTTGTTTCCACCCTTGTCTACATTTGTAAGACAATGTTGACACTTGTGCATGTACTCTTAGTGCTAATGAGAATGCAATCAAGTTTCCCAATGATTCACATCATGATTTTGTCCATGCTTTCTACTTGTTCACGGCAAAAGCGTCGCACAACGTATGACCATATTCCACATTGTATGGTATAAAGGATGGACTCCACCACGCTCCTTCGTGGCGGCTAAAACAGTTTAAAAAAATTATATACCGGTGAAAATGTCGATTACCTCCAATTTTGTCATGAGTGACCCTTGAATACCCCAGGCTCGAAACAATAAGCCTCATCTGCCCCAATCCCGAAACAATAAACCCCATTCACCCCTACCTCAAAGTTATTGGCCTCATTTGCCCCACTCCGAAAACAACGCTTACCCGTTGTCAATATGCACAAAGTGCAACGCCTGATGTTGCTTGAGCATGGTGAAAATGGGCATACGGATCTAGATTGTTATCCTCCGTTGCAGCCGTAGCAATGGCGGGCTGCAATCTGGATTCACATTCAAGGGTTAGAGGGGAGGGGGGTTCTGTCAATGAAAGTGCCGGCCGATGTCCATCGGTCCACACTTTGTCAAAGGCCGCCTCAGTCCCCCTCTCGGCCCACCGTAGCCCACGCCCCCATGGACCGATTCCAATCTGATTGATGCCCTTTCCATTGAGAGCTGCGATGGAAAGGTTGACCGTTCGGCTGCCAGCAGGCAGGACATGGGGTGCGGGAGGGGACACTACGCCTGCAACGGGTGACGGGGATTTTGGCCAACAAGCATCAGCCAAAATCCTCGCTCCAAGTATGGGGAATCAAATACTCCCCAAATACAAACCTTACACAAACCCACCCCATCATTACAACGGAGTTTTTGGGGTTTTATTTTTGCGTGGGCACCTATTGCTCCCCACGGTAGCAGGGCCCAGAGGGTTCCCTTTCACCACATGGGGAGTCTCTGTTACATACCACATGTAAACGAGTCCCTAATCTTTCCAAGTGGGAATTCTGGTCCTTACACAAAGGGCCCACTGCAGGGCATTGACAGCCACCTGCTCTAAGAACTCAACGTCACGACGGATGCTCTTCTCAATGCAAGTGCACAAGAAGCGGTGCTCATCGAGAGAAATACCCACTTCTCAAGCAAACCTAATACTCATGCGTCTACACCAGACAACCACTTCCGATTGTTCAAATTCTGAAGGACCAACAGTTTGGATGTGGCTGACGAGTTTGGAGGCATACTTCACCGCTACTGGGTTCAACGATAAACAAAAACGATTGACCTCTTGGCTGCGCTTTTGTGTGGCACAACGCTAAGTTGGTGGTCAGATCTATAGACTATCCAACGACAGTAGGAGACCGGTGGGACCTCATCGACGGCCAATGGCGCCCGTCTCACATCGCCAACTGCAAGAGTTCTACCCTTGGAGCAGATCAGCCTATAATGGAAAGACGCGCTCACGCTACCAACCGACTAGAACGAATTATCGCGCACAATGCTTGCATGATTTGGATAACTGAAGGGGAAGTCTGACGCAGTGTAAAAGCTCCTGTGTCTTCTTCAGCGGTCCGAAGTAACATAGTACACCCAGAGATTGCACAAGATCATCAATGGTGCAGACATTGCCCCCGATGAAATCTGTTTTCACTGAAAAATTACCTCAAGCGATACATCCGAAGAGCAATTTCCATCATTTTCATAAAAAGAATGTTGCCGCAAATGATCGCTGCAGCAAAAAGGATCAATAGTACCGACTACAATGATCGGATCCAGGAATCCTATGGCTCACAACCTCCCAACAATAGCTACCATGGAAAGGGAAATAGGTAGTCGGGGTACTCCCCGACTCCGATGGGAGTGGACACGCACGTACTAAAACTGCAAAAAAAATGGGCACATCGCTTGCAACTGTCAGAGCAAGGAGCGGGCCAAAAAGGAGGGGAAATTATAGAAGAATTAGTAGGGAAACAGAAAAGGATAGGACTGAAAGGTGCGACTCTTGTCCATGAGGAATGATCTGCACTGAACGATCGCACATCTGAATAGCGTACAACATCGCAGAGTTTATGAGAATGCAAATTTTGACAAGGGGTACGAGGATGACCAACCGACAATGTTCCTAGAAGTCCAACCTCGAGGATGCAAGAATCATAGAACGGTACAGGCACTATTGGATGGAGGAGCTCCACATAGTTCCGTACGCAACAACATGGTCCGCAAGCTGGGTTTGCAGACCTAACCAGGGGTGTTTGGAGAACCGTTTGTATGAAGTTACAAGTACGGAGACTCTAACAACCATCATGACAATAGGTAAGAAATGTATGGGATGTAGAGGTGTAGAGGTCATGTCGAATGAGTCAGAAAATCAGAAAAATGTTCTTGGACGAGATGACCTATACCAATACAATTTGTAGTTCGATTGGAATAGCAACAAAATCTACATGGAGATCAATTGCATCAAGCGACAGCTTTTGTGCATGGGACTGAAGACGACCGCTAAAGCAACAGAGATGGAAGTAGCAGAGGAAGCCACAGTAGCCAAAGGCGACAACCTGTGCAGTCGATACCACTCAACGTGGCCAAATAGTGCATGCCAAAGGAGTTCGTGCGTGACTTACATATCTCAAGCCAATGGAGGTAGCAGAATTGGGACAACCGACTCATCACCCTCATCGGCCTCATGAGCCTCATCCGCATTGACAAAGTTTGCGATGGTACCGGAAGAGTCCCCAACACTTGTCCAAGAGTTTGCGAGCGTCTTCCCCGACAAATACCAAGAACCATACTACCTCAACGAAACATCAACCATCGCATCAAGCTGAAGCCGGGTAGCAGACCCAAAGGCCGAGAGGTCTGTCAAATGACCAGTCACTAGTTGACCGAGTTGAAAAAGCAACTTGACAAGATGCGCGGCCAGGGGTTCATTTGTCCAACCACATCACCATATGCCGCAATAGTAGTGATCATAGAAAAGAAAATAGGTGAAATGCGGATGTGCGTGGACTATCGGGCCTTGAACGACGCTACCATGAAGATTCGCTACCCCCTTCTCTGAGCCGACAAACTTTACGACCAATTCCACGGGGCTCAAATATTCATCAAATCGAATTCCGTAGCGGTTATCACCAGATTCGCATGGCATACGCTGACATCGAGAAAGCAACGTTCCGACCTTGCTATAAGGGTTTCGAGCTAACAGTAATGCAGTTCGGACTTGTGAATGCCCAGACAACGTTCATGGCAGCAATGAAAAACATGTTTCGCATGTACCTTGACAATTTCATCGTCGTGTACCACGGCAACATCTTCGCATACAATTGCACATGAGAGGAGCACGATGGGTATCTTTTAAGAGTTCTCCTAGTTTTACAATGTGAGGAATTTATTGAAAACTCTCAAAATGAGACTTCAATTGCCGTTCGATCGAGTCTTTGGGCAACGTCATCAATGGCGGATGGATCATCGTGGATAAGAAGTGGTTGCATTTGCTGATTGGCCAACGTCGACCAATGTTTGAGACGTTCAGGTTCTCCTCTGCTTCTGTAATTACTACCAGCGTTTTGTACGAGATAACGCCCAAGTGTCAACGCCTCTCTCCAATCTCACTTGAAAAGGGAACAAGTGGCGCCACAAAGACAGCAATCAGGAAGCATCCGTGGCCTTGCAGAACTATCTGACCTCATCACCAACCATACGATTAGCCGATCCAACATTCGACTATGTCATGTCTGCGGACATGACGGCTTGATCTTGTGTCTGCGGACGCAAGATCAAGCTATTGGTGCAGTCCTCTTGTAAGACCATGGAAATGGCAAGCAACCGGTCGCATGGATGTCTCAAAAATTGCGAGGACCGGAACACCACTACGCCATACATGAGAAAGAGATGCTGGCGGTCATACATGCATTTAAGACATGTCGATTCTCTCTTGAATATTGCTGATGCATCGTACGCACCAACCACCATGCTCTAAAAGTTTTTTAAGAAGTAGTCAGACCTGAGTCAATGTCAAACCCAATGGATGGAGTTCCTTGCATCCGGGTTTGACTACAAAATCTTGTACTGCCCATGAAAATTCGACCCAGCTAACGCATTTGGCCGCTAATCAAATACAATGGAAGGAGCAGCAACGCTAGGCTACGGCCAACATGGCGGATACAATAAGGCAGAATTCTGGTACGACGCACCCCATTGAATGCAACAACTCACTCCCTAGGTGGTTGTTCCCCTGAACAACGAACTTCGTTGCATGTTGCTTGATGAATGCCACGACACCAGTTCAGGTAGGCACTTTGAAGAGGACAAGACGCTGACGAAGCTGGCAAAGAACTACTGGTGGGACAAGATGCAATCCGAGGTGGCCAACTTCTGCAAAACCTGTGACAAATATCATCGACAAAGATGTCGTCGCACACGCACACCCGGAATTCTGCAACCGCTTCTTATTCTGATGAGACCATGGGCTAACATCCCCATGGACTTCGTCACATGATTACCAGTCACACCCAAGGGATATGGCGTAGACCTTATGGTTGTCAACAGGTTTTCCAAAATTTCCCATTTTATCCCGACAACGGACACCATCACTACTGAAGGAACAACACAACTGTTTTCAAACAATATCGTGCGACTACACGATGTGCCGATAACCATTACAATAAACAAAGCCAATTCATTTGCGAGCTGCTTTTGGCGCGAACTAATGACCTGCTATGGTAGGCGAATTAAAGTTTCAACCATATTTCATCCTAAAACCAACGGCCAAACCGAGTAGACCAATCAGACGCTCGAATAGCTTCTCGAAACAGTATGCAAATCCCATGGGATGGATTTGGAAAAAATAAATCCCAACCGCCGAAATCGCATATAATTGGTTGCCTCCACCACAACAGGTAAAACGTTTTTTGAAGCTTTGTATGGCAAACTCCCTGCAGCACACGTAGGACGACACAGTGAAAGCAACACCCCCGCTCTTGATGTCCAATACTGCGACTTCTCCATCGTGTTGGAAGAAACACGGAAAATCCTCACAAAAACGTAGGGACGGTGAAGTAAGCGGAAGACCGACATCGCAGCGACGACGTTTTCATTGTCGGCGACATAGTCCATTTGAGCTCGGCCAATATCAAACTCCACAAAGCCGGTTGTTCAAAGCTCAAACCCCAATGTTTGGGACCATTTGAGATTGAGCGTATGCAAACCCCCCAGGTTGCGCGACTCAAACTCCCCGACACTATGCAAGTTCATTTCGTGTTCCATATCACCAGACTCAAGCACTACCAAGACCTCGAAGAGAACTTCCCCTACAGGGATGCCACCCCCCCTCCTCCCAATCAAGTGGACAAGGACACCGAACATGTCATCAAAGACATCCTCGACCATTGAAGACGTGGCAAAGAAACAGAGTATCTTGTCAAGTGGCACAGCTACGACATTACACATACCGTACTGACTCGTACATTCGTTCAGTTTTAGGATGCCATTTTAGTGTTTCTCATATTCTCCTAATTTTGGGTGTTCTGTAATCATTCATCTACCCGTTCACTGGGGCACTCTGATAAAACCCACATTTTCATTTTTGCCCATCGGTTCAGGTCCGGGCTGCCGCAGAAACGTCCACCTTTTGAACACCCGAAGTTCAAAACTGCGAACGTCGAGCGCTCGATGGTACGTGGCCGTGGGTCACGTGCAGCCGTTAGATGTGCGCTGCCACCTCCCCCCTCCTGTCGGGTCACACTGGAGGTGGGCAGCGACCGTTGAACCGCTCAAGCGGACTGCTGTGCAATCGCGGCACACAAATGGTGCATGCTGGCACCTGTCACTCTGCTCACCTGTCACAATCGAGACTGTCATCCTGCCCTCTCTTGCCACCTGTCTGCATGAAGTCCTTATTCGACTTCAACGTCAAGCGCCTCACGCGTGACAAGGCTGTCGTCGAGCGTGACTGACAGTTCGACTTGCACAAAACGTTGCATCCAAAGCCGTGCAAGCTGCCACCTTGGCGGAAGCCAGGCCGTCCACCCAAGAAGACCAATCCTCTGCTTTTGGCGGTCTGTGAGACGCCCGCCGTACCCCCATCTGTGGCGTCGACCGCAAAGATACGGCTGCCGTCATCTCAGCTGGCGGACAGCACCATGCCCGCGGAAAGCAGCGCACCAGAACCTCCCTCGCGCGGGGACTACGTAAACTGGTTGGGGGACGGACACCTGCCCCGAATTCACGGAGCCATGGTCGCCGGTGGAAACGCCAACCAGGCGGTGACCCTGCTACGGAAACTTTATCGAGAGGCGGGCGGCCGTTGCCTCTACGACCAGCTGGCTGCATCGACGATCCGCGGCTGGTACGAGACAAAGTCACTTGTTTTGCTCCCGAAGTTCAAGTCGTTCCTGTCACACACCGAAGAAATCAAAAATCAAGGTCCAACAAACAAACGGACCCACGGTTACTGTGGACGTACGAGCTTCTTTGACCGGCACATTGGGTTTGAAAACATCATCATCGAGAAAGTGACGGAGATGCGAGAGGCAGGGACCATCATCAACTCTGCTAATCTGCGTGGACTGCTGCATGCCCTCGCCAAGGAGCACCATCCAGAAGAACTCCCGGAAAATGGCGGAGGCATGACCTTTTCCAGGTCATGGATACGAGATTTCGTGCACAACAGGATGAATTGGACTTACAGGTGTGACACCACCGTTGTGCAGAAGCTTCCTGTGCAGTGGGAGCAGCAGGTGCTTGCCATGCACAAGCGCGTGGAAGCCCTGATGGTCATGAACAACGTGCCTACGTTGTTTGTGGTCAACGGCGACCACGCCGGCATAAGCATCGTGCCCACCGGTAAGTCGCACCATTCTAGCCTTGCCTCTCTGATGTTGCAACGTGCCTACGTCATTCTCGTGTACACTTCTGTCCCGCATCCATGAACGACGCTGATGTTGCTCCTGTTTTCTCCTACATGCAGGGGACCGCACGTACGCACCATGCGGTGTGAAGGAGGTGGGGATCCAGTCGCTCAATGACAAGCGCCAGATTACGGCGCTTGTGTCGAGCACCATGGCTGGATCCATGCTGCCGCTGCAGCTCATTTACGCGGGTAAAACTGCTCGCTGTCAACCAGACAACGCAGATGCCAAACGCTGCCAAACAGAACACCATTTCCACATCACACAAATGGACAACCACTGGGCGAATGCACGGACAACTCGAGACTAGATCACGCATGTCGTGCATCCATGGTACAAACGCCAGTGTGCGGTAGAGGACAAAGTCATCGGCAAGCAGAAAATCATCCTGCTTCTCGACGCGTGGCGACCACACACCTCGCCAGACTTCCGCGATTTCCTGAAAGCTCACTATCCTCACATCCGTGTGCTGTTCATTCCGGCAGGTTGCACGTCAAAAGCCCAACCCACAGATGTGGGCCTACAGAGGCCTCTCAAGGCCCACATTGAGACGTTGTACCATGAGTGGCATGCAGCTGAAGTGCGAGCAAGCCTGGCTAGCGGGCATAAGGGGAAGGTTGACGTAGGCGTGGGTAGGATGCGCAACCTTGGCCTGACTTGGGTTTTGAGCTCGTGGCAGAAGCTTAGTGCCAACGCAGAATTGGTCAACCATGCATGGGATGCCTGTCTGTTCAATCGCTGCCTGGACTGCAGCTTCCGCGAGGTTGCCGCGGAAGAAGCGGTGGCAGCTGGTAGCACTTTGTTCAACGCGAGTGTTGACGTTGAGGCGGATGACGCCATAGTCCCGGCGTAGATGGTGCCGGTATTGACATGCATCTCTCGCTATTTCTCTGGTGTAATTCTTTTCTAGTGTTTGAGATCAATCAAAGTGTACAACCCGTTTTTTACCATAATCATTACACAAACACCATAGGCAGAATTTTCATCCAGTTGCATAACTTCACCTGTGACTCGCTCATATGAAGAACAATTTTTGTAGGTACGGATGGGAGAGTAAAAATGACTATTTTGAACGAATGTAGGAGTCAGTACGGTAACTACTGAGAGTACTGCGACAACCTCTGAGACGCCAATCACCCAATTGATGGTTGTTACTACCGTCACCAAGCCACATCTCCACGCGCACCGAGACGTCGCGGCTAAAAGGGAGGGGTGTTACGTACCAGACATACGCAAGTCCTAATCTTCCTAAGTGCGCATTTCTGTCATTGCTCAAATGGCCCATGTTGTCGCGAGACCCCTACATTCACTCCGACGGTTGAGGGCACATTGACCAACTGCCACACCCTCCAGTGAACCTTCCCCAACTTTCTCACAACTTCGACCACTCTCGCAAATCCACACAAGAAGTGTTACGACCTTTAGGTTTACTTCTCGATGCACCCAGAAAAACCTGGATTCACAAAGATGCATCTTGCATCTTCACCGTCAATTCTCGAAGCCCCCCCGAGTTCGCGGCGGATCTTCTCGAATTGGACCACTCATGACGTGACTCCACACACGTCGCTCGACAATCAATCCAACGACCCCGACTATGCCTCATTCGTAACTCGACACTTGTATATACATGTTTGATCATTTTGACACTTCTCATCGAAGTACACTTATTGTTAATTAGAAACTGCTCAAGTGTCCCAAATCAAGAATCATGCTCAGCCTCGTAACTTCTACGTGTTCACGATCTATGCTCCATTCATCATAACAGTCTCAGACCCCCAATGCAGACTCCATGCAAACCCC
>SZWC01041102.1:0-11376 GCA_023375785.1 Penium margaritaceum
CCTCGTGGCCTCTCAGCCGCCGATCCGGCTGAGGCCGCGATCGGCGGCTGGCGGCTGGCCGGCCGGTGGCCGGCCGGTCGCTTGGCCGGCCGCCGGCCGTCCAGCCGGCCGGCAGCAAGCTGGCCGATGGCCAGCGAATTGCTGGCCGCCGGCCAGCCCTCGCTGACGCGAGGGGTGGTGCGGAACCACCCCTCGCATCAGCGAGGAGGGAGGGCCGAACCGGCCCTCCCGCTACAAAGGCGGTATTTAAGTGTTAGCATAGAGGCATAGGAATGGAGGCGTACGATTAGAGACAAAGGTGCGAAGGCACGGGTGCAGAAGCACAGGCGTGGAGGCACCGGTGTGGAGGTGCAGGCGAGGAGGCACATGTGCGGAGACGCGTGTGGGGAGGTGCAGTTATCCAGGCCCAGGTGCGTGGCGTAGGTCCATAGAACCTTTCACATTGACATTATGGTCGAGATTACCCCAAGTTGAACCTTTTTTCCATTGGTGGCCAAGTTTAGCACTCGAGATTCTTCATGTGCTTGTTTGCCATCTCCCCTCTCCCCCCACCTTTCCCCCCTCAACTGGTTGTCACCAAAGTTCTTGGAAATTGTTACACATACAATTAATTAGTCATAATTTATGCTTAGAAATATTTTAGAAGCAAAATTAATTGTCATTTTGTCAATGTCGTGAAATATATCCTTAGGAAACCAGAATGGGTACATGTAGGGATTACCCGCAAAATTTGAGTGTGTGTTTGCCCTAATTAGCGTTCAGAAAGATAAAAATACCTCATCCGAAGTTCGGAAAAATAAGCCTCCCCTACCTGTTGTTTGGAAAATAAGACTCCCCTACCATGAATAGAAAACAAAAGCTACATGTTGAGGCTACATGTGATGCAACATGCTGACGTGGTTTTTTTTACATTAAAAAATATCTCTTTCGAGGGGTTTGTGAATGTTTGAGGGAGGGGGGGGTGGCTTGCGTGTACTTTGCATGGGGGGTCCAAGACTTGCGGGTATGCCAGCTTAATAGTTATCACGGTGTGTGTATCCGAGCTATTTCACCCCCCAAGAAAACGCCACATTCGTGCTCACAACCGATGGACTTCCGACGTCTAACGGGCGACCGTCAGCCGTGTCGCCACCGTCGGATCCGCCGGCAACCAAAAGGTTTGCCTGCCGGATACCCGGAGCATTTCGCTACCTTGCTCGGGGCGGTCGTCCTGCGCAATGCTGTGCGGATGCGGGGGCGTCACCCAGATCCCAACCACGAGTCGAGACAAATGCAAAAAAAGGTCCTTGGAAAGGAGCACGCAAAATTGGCGTCCCCCCAACGCGAACACGCAAAAATGGCGCCCCCGCAAAGCGAGCACGCAAAACCGGCGCCCTCCCAAAGCGAGCACGCAAAAATGGACCCCTCCTATGATTGCACGCAAAAATGGCGCCCTGCAAAAATGGGCCCCTGCAAAAATGGTATCCTGCTAACTGGCATGCAAAAATAGCACCCCCCCTCCGGTGACACCACGTTATCAACCCAAGTTTGCAATTAATAATTGGCCTGTCCATTTTTCTGTCCGAGCTCTCTCATGCGAAAACATTAGCAATTTTCTTGGACATCACGGAATTGACGCAAGAAAGACAGTGATATGGACTGTTGGCAGAAAAGGACCCTATGACGTCCATTTGTGCATTTGTTTCTCCCTCACATAGATTCCGGCTGGCTCCCCATTTTTTCTCATTTTTCTATTACATCGATCCCAATCCGGGGTATTTTTTTCGCGTCGAAGCCAGTCGTCCCTGTTTACTAGACATCACTGAAGACCAAGACTTTGAACCCACCTCACAAAGCGACTTTCTCCACATATATTGGAAACCCGCCATGGCAACGATGTCTTCTGAGGGTGTTGGCTACAAAGAAGGAATCCCATAACGGAAAGAAGGGCTCTTTCACTTGGAATATTTCAGGTACATTAAGAAAACCATGCCCCTCATCCATGAACCACAAGTGTACTTTTGATTGGGCGGTGCTTGAATGACTTGGAGTCGTAATGGAGCACAACATTTGGAACAAGTCCTGTGAATCGCATTCTTGACAACATTCTTCATTTTATGAGGGAATTATGTGCATACACATCGCTTTTTACTACATTTCCACACATTATGAACTACTTTACTAATGTCGTGCATATTCTCCCATATGTACGCGTCAACATCATTCAATTCTTTTTGCTATCCATAAGCCAACCGACTAAGGTTTCTTAGTCTACTTGGCATAACAAACTATTATAGCCTCAATAAAAGCACGTGAATGAAGCAAATTATTTCCAACAAAAGATTCATAATTTTCAAGTTTTGACGTACTAAGGTTGTGGTTGAAAACAAGACATCATCCTCCATCTATTGCTTTTATTCAAGGGTGCGCTATATGTTGCAACCTCATGATAGCTATGCGACACCGGCGTGCTTCAACTACTCCTGCGTACACTCTTCGTTGTCCACTTGGACACTTTCTATGTGTGGTGTGACTCGTTCACCACCCTCCCCCCATTCATCAAGCTCGCCCTTTGCCCACGATGTCGTTGTTATTCATACACTCTCGCAAATCTACGAAAGTGATCCGTTGCGTGAAGCAGCTGCGATTCTTCCCACAGGCATTGCTAATACTGTTGTGCCTCCATCCGTTGACGCGGCTCTGGTTGTGATTTTTCTTGTGTCTGCCGCTCTTGCTGCTCGCCTGCTGCCTCCTTTGGTTGCTTGTCATGGTGCGACTGTTGCTGCTACTCATGTTCATGCTCTTGTTGCTGATCCTGATGGTGCTCCTATTGTTACTCCACGTCTTGCTCCTGTTGTAGCTCCAGCCACTCCTCCACACCTCCAACGCCATGCTCTCCACTCAAGTTGTGAAGGTCTTTCATTCGTAGGAGCAAATCTGATCGAATCTACATACATACTCAAATACATACATAAGCAAGGGCATGTGAATGAAGTCAATGATTTCACAAAAAAAAAATGTACTCAGGTTGTGATCTTTAGGGGGATAAGGGGGATAGGGTGAGGGTGATGTTGGGTACAAAGTGAATAAGCAAGGAATGAATACATTGTGACATAAGAGATAGGGAGGTGTGTTTTTTTTGCGACAAGTCTGTTCAATGGGCTTTGGAGGGGGGGTGTACCTTTGCACGCTCGGTTAGAAGAGCCTCGAGGCGCCTCCACGCTACTTCCCACACAACCTTGGATTCTTCAGTTGTTAATGGGCGTCGTGAGTGTTGCATCCCCCATCAACTTCATCAACACGTCCACGTTGTTGCTGCATGCGTGCCGTACGACCCTGCTGCTATGTGCTTAGGGTCTGCTCCGTTTTGCTTCTCGCCGGCAACTGGGTAGGACAATCATGTTCGACATATCCGCGCTGTCGACACGCCAAGCACAGTCTCTTCCTCTTGTACCTTGTACTAAAAGCCTCCCTCCGCTGTGACTAAGGACACCCAGGCTACTGTGGAGTTTTCACAGGTGGTGCACGACCATCGGTCGGGATAAAAAAAACTCATAGCACATGAAGAAGCTCCCCGCTATAGATGGCCTTCCAAGACAACTCTATTTACGCAGGGTGGCAAACATTGGTCACCTTCATTCCCTCCACATGTAGCAAGTATGTAACCCCATGGACGCATGGAAATAAGTGCTCTTGTTACATGCCACAAGTGCACGAAATCTCTTTCAAGTTGATAATGCGTGGCAGTGACCCATGCTTCTTGCCTGTCACGACTGCTTACCTCCTAGGGGCTACCTCGTTTCTCATGATATACCCTGACACAAGCTTGAACCGATTTGTGTACAACTCTTGCGCCTTTGGTGCTAGCTTGCCTTTGTATGCCTCTGCTTCTCGATTTCGCACAGTGACCAATTGTTTCCGAGACTCCCACACATTAACAAAGTAGTAGAACGGCGGTAGTGCATGAGCGCCTCTTAAGACACCGTTCAAACTCTCTACAATGTTCCACATGACATGTTTGTAGTGAGGCAAGGAAAAATGCAGTGTCCTCTAGTGATCAAGGGACAATCCATCACATGCTGCAGGTAGACGACCCAATACATACTCTAGAGCCTCTTCCTTCACAGCGCGCAACCCTGCACATGCTATCCACTCCTAAATGGTGTGCCCAAACACAAGCTTCCAAAAAGCACGTTGTGCGTGGACGCTGTAAGTATCTTAAACATTCTTGGCCATGTGCCAAGCGTAGTGAGCATGGTTCGCTAGAGGCAAGATGATTCGCATAGCACCAATGATTGATGCATGTCAATCCAACATAATGACACGTGGTACATCTTTTGCAAGTGGAAAGGACTCCGCTAGTCTCTCCATGAACCACTCCCAATTCTCCTCATCCTCACACGACACCACTCCCATCATCAATGGTACAATGTGGTTGTTTCCATCAATTGTTGTTGTTATCAACATCACATTACTATCCCTTCTCTTGTTCAATGTGCCTTTGATTGCTACGAACAACCGGCCGTACTTGAGTGTGTTCTTCAACGCATCCGGCAAAATGTACGCAGGATAAAAATGCCCATTCACCATTTCCATGTCCCCGTCACTCTGTGGGTCTCGCCGCTTCACCTGAACGGCAATGTAAAGAAAGGGGACCAGATAACACGATACAATATCACATCGGACACACAATACGCATGCACAATGCACATGCATATGTATGCGCACATGCATATGCATATGCACATATTATTACACATGCTAATCCATTTACATTGTGCATACGATTGCTCTATACGCACAATGCATGTGTATTTGCACATGCATATGCACTTGCACGTGCACACTACACATGTGTTAGCTGAGTGCACTTACTTATGCATTCACATGTGCATATGCACTGTGCATATGCATATGCGTATGCATATGCATATGCAAGTGCATATGCATATGCATATGCATATGCATACGCATATTGCACTATACAATGTGCAGAAGCATATGCATATGCATATACGTATGCGTGTACATGGCCATACACATATGAATATGCATATGCAAATGCATATGCGTGTGGATATGTGTTTACGCATATGCATACACATAGGCATAGGCACATACATACACAGACACATACGCATACGCATACACATACGCATACGCATCTACATATGTGCATATCCATATGCACATGCATATGTATATGCATATGCAGATGCGTATATGCATATGCATGTGCATATGCATACGCATGTGCGTATGCAAACGCATAAGCATATGCGTATGCATATACATACGCATATGCGTGTGCACATGCATACACATGCGCAAATTCATAATGCATATGCACATTGCATATGCACAATGCACATGCACTATGCATATGCATACGTACATGCATATGCACATGCATATGCATACACACATGTACTACGCATATGTATACGCATGTGCATATGCACATGCATATGCCGATGCATGTGCATGTGCATATGCCTACTAATGTGCATGTGCACATGCATATGCATACGCGTGTGTATGTGCACATAGGCATGCATATTCACATGCATATGTATATGCATATGAATATGCGTATTTTTGCTTTTTTCTCACAAAAGCAGCTGACACCATACTGCATGTGCACAATGCATATGCACAATGCATATGCCATGCACTGTGCATATGCATCTGCATAAGCATATGTGTAAACGCATATGCATACGCATACGCATACGCATTAACGTATGCATATGTATGTTTGTATGCACAAGCATAAGCATATGCATATGCATACGCATTCGCATATACGTATGCACATATGCATTATGAATATGTGTTATGCATATGCGTATGTGTATGCGTATGCATATGATTTTGCCTATGCATATGCATATGTATAATGCATTTGCATATGTGTATGTGTTTATGCATATGTATATGCATACGCATATGTATGTGCATAATGCATATGCATAGTGCATACACATATTCATAATGCATATGCACAGTGCATACGCACTGTGCATATGTATATGTGTGCACCTACGCATACGCACATGCATACGCATATGCATATGCATACGCACATGCACTGTGCGTATGCATACCCATGTGCATATGCACATGCATATGCATACACATGCGCATATGCACACGCATATGCACATGCATATGCATGTGCATATGCATGTGCATATGGATGTGTGTATGCATGTGCATGTGCATGTGCATATGCACATGCATATACATACACATGTGCATATGCACATGCATATGCATGCTCATGTGCATATGCACACGCATATGTATACGCATGTGCATATGTACATGCATGTCTTTGCATTTGCATATGTATGCATATGCATATGCGTATGCTTGTGAATAAGCATATGCATGTGCAATTGCATCATGTGTATGCACTATGCATAAGCATTGTAAACAGTGCAGAATGCTTATGCATGTGTTTGATGTCTGACCTCCTCAATGAAGGGCTTGAAGAGAGCCCACGCCTTCTCCGAGTCGCCCAAGAGTGTCTTCAACAAATTCTTCCATGCACGTTGAACTGCGTAATAGGGAATCTTCACGCCTCCTTTGATTTGTGCCTGTGCCACTTGTCGTAACGTTGGGGTAGAGGTTTTGATGTCTTAAACCATTGTTGTGATGATGAGATACTTTACGTACTCCACCCATTGTGCAAGATGACCCCGAGTTGTTTTTGAGCATGTGTGCTCCGGTTTGACCACAGAGACATGCCAATCCTTCGTGGGTGCATGAAACAAAGTTTTCACTCGAAAAGGGCTATCGTTCTTGTTGTTGGGTTTGCGACACACAGTGATGACCTTCTTCGGGTTGCTCCTGCAAATTCCGTGGAACCATATACCTCGATATGGATGTGTTTCTTTTATGTGCAATGCACAATGCATATGCACGTAAGTATGCATATGCATGTGCACAATGCACACGTATATGCATGAACATTGTGCAAGAGCATGTGCATATGCACATATGCATATGCATATGTATGTGCACTATGCGCATGCATATGCATTTGCATTATGCGTGTGCATATGCATGTGCATGGTGTAGGCACATGCTTATGCATATGCACTGTGCACATGCATATGCATATGCACTGTGCATATGCATATACATATGCATATACATGTACATATGCGCATGCACCTATGCCTCCCCTTCACACTCCCCACCATCCTCCCCCTTCTTTCAATGCTCAACTCAATGCAATTATACACCATCCACTTTTGCTTCCAATAGCGCATAAAACATTTGTCGCTTCCTTCTTAGACGTGAAGGTGTCCCAAACCGCGATACCCACACCCAATCTGCTACCTCGAGTAGGGATACCATCTCGCACGTCGCATCTCCCACCTGCCGTTGAGAAGACTACACTTAAGGGAGACGCGTATGCATGCCTATGGCGTAGATGCAGCAGTAGGGGACGTGAACAACGTAGGACGTGGGAGTGTTGTGGTCGTTTTTGCAAGATGGTTGGTTGCCGTTGGTTCTCTTGTAAGAACGTACCCTTCAGCTCCCTTGCCCCCCTATTTCCTCGCCACCATGTTCACCTCCTCCGTGTCCCCCGTCATGACCACCATCCCCATCCACATCGGCATTGTCTTCGCCCTCAATGACACATTGACCACCATCACCTATCTCTTCATGGTCATCATCGCTTTCATCGTTGGTGTCATCATCATCATTATCATTGCTTCCCTCAAAAACATGGTCCAATGCCGTCATTTGGATATGCGTGGCATCACCCCTACTATTGTGAGAATCACACCTTGAAACATTTATAACTCGTGCCAAAAGTGACAAGTGATATTATTTTCCATGTCCTTGGTGATAGTACACATTACACCATGTGGCTGAACAATGTTAAAAAAAAAGGATTGTGCTCTTCCCTTGATTCTAATGGTGCTTGCGGCTGGAATGACGTTGGAAAGTTTTTTGAAAATTTCCTCAGTCACAAGTCATAGTCCTTCAGATTCCTAAGGATTCCAATACAAATGTCCACACATATGTTGATTCAAAATTCAACTAGAATGGATGGGAGTTTGAGAAATTGTAGTGGCCTCATCTAATGTCATTCTTGTAACACACAATACTCACACAAATTTCCGAACATTCCACTTTGGTCTAAATGTAGTCCCACTACTAGCTTTAACATCTCTTCCACCTACAGCATTGCCATGTTACTCTTAGAATGACATCCTTAATAGCTCTTTATCCACTAATACAATGAATTGGTCAATCAATTTCCACTTCCAACTGGTGTATCCGAAGTTTACTAATTTCTTGTTGTACTTGCTAAAATACCTTACAACTCTTTTGCAGACACCCTCAAAAGTTATAGATTGGTGTGACTAGTAATGTGTTGATCATAGCCATCAAGTATCTTCACTAAGAGGGACATTTTAATTTGTTTCTTTGAGCCTTTCTTTGATGGAATACTCAACGTTAGACTTAAAGAAATCAATAAAGTGAGTTTATGGATGACTCAAATTTTACTTGTTTTGAACTGTTTTGTGCACGGTGGTCATTGTACATGAACAATTCAGAAATTCTAAACCACACTGCATTGTACGAAGCAAATACATCTTTCCAAAGATTTGTTTTCTGTGGCTTGTAGTTTAGATCTCAACAACATAATTGTATTCATGAGTACATCACCAAAGGTTTCCTGAGCACAATTATGTTAGAATAAAACAATTTTTTGGCTTGATCGGGCACATCAATGGGCATAATGAAGGCGTTAATTGAATTTTCCAATCAGATTACTAGCACAAATGTCAAATAATTCATCTAGAAGTATAAATGATATTCTTCATTATCTCACCAACTCAACTTGACATTTTTACAAATGATATCAAAGAAGGGCAATGACAACCCCGTGTAGTCCTGTCGAAATCAAAGTTCGTACTTTCAAACTCCAAAAATACTTGGACTTATCAAAATTGTCAATAAAACTAAACGAAGAGATAATTTCATTTCCTTCTTGTCCATGATTATCCAAGTAGTAATGACATGGCCAAAATCTTTATTAGACAAGGAATTCAATTGCACTTAAAGAATGTTTTTATAACTTCTCTTTTTGTAAAATAGAAGTTCTTTTTTCATGCTTATATATGAATTTGACAACACTGAATTCTTGTAGAAACATTAAACGGTTTTTTGTGCCTTTTGAAATGTATGCAAATAGTTTGTATCCATTTTCTCATTAACATGATAACATAATATGTGAAAGAGTTCTTTACATAGAAATGTATGATGTTGTGTTTCACTATAATATTCCAAATCGAGAGAACTATTCAATAATGAATTCTGTCTTTATAATGAAGGAAACATACCAATGGAATCAAACAATTTTGAAAGTTAGTTGGCTTACATGGTGGAAGGTTTGGGAAACCTTTTATGCTTAAATGGAATTCTCAAAATTCAGATTTCAACATATTTTCATGCTCATAAGCAATATTTCCAATTTTTCATGCTCATATGTGAAGATGATAATTTTTCATGCTCACTTGCGAAATTGACGCATTTGCATATTCATTCGTAAAACTAAAATCTATGCATCAAGACATGTGGAACTCAATTGTGCCTTTTTAAAACCTTACTAAAATTTCGTTAACATTGATGACACCGTTGTAGTGAGAATGGTGTTCAAAATACAACATAAAAGTTTTCTTCGCTCAAGTAGAAACATTCGTCGGTGCCAATTCTTTCCAAGATGTAGGTTAGCCCAAAGTCCGATAAACGCACATCTAGACAAAGAATCCATATCTCAATTCTATGAACACTTGAGAAAAGAATAGTACTATGAGAAATATGATGTGTTTTGTGATTTAAACTAAGCTGATAATGGTTCTTATGGACGAGGTGTAAGGCGGAAAAACATTTGAGAGATTGACATAACCAAATATTTTCTATTTAGTTTTAAGTGTTTTTTCAATAAAATGTTGAAAGTTTCAAACTCAAACCTTGTATTAAAAACAAAATAAGAGATATGTTTGTTCTTGGATGCTTCAGTCGATAAAAACAGGTGACATACTGTCGCGAGTGGTCGCTTCAAGAACATCTATCGAGAAGTTAGAGATTTTTTAAAAATCAAGGTACATCTGTATAAAATTTGAAATTCTCAAGAATTCTACCTCAATATCAAAAAATTATACAATTCATGACAATTGTTTCCACTATCTGAATAAATGGGCACACTTGGAAAATTCAAAGTGGAACAGCAAAAGTCATGGCAAGTGGTTTAAATGCCTTTGTCTAAGTGGCTTAAAAAAGGGAAGATTTACACGAGTTGGGCCACAAATATAAGTAAACAATATTGATGCACAAAGTAAAGAGACTCGTATATAACTCATAATTACACTTCCCCCCTGTTTGTGGTTACATTCTAACACTAACGTGAGCTAATGACCCGTGTGGTAACCATCAACTAGAAGCTCAACATCGTAGATAATGCCATGGGGTTCCTAGCTATTATGCTTGACATCATAATTGTGCCACTTGAATGGATTCTCACTCATTCTACAACAATAATGATATCCAATGATTTCCTCAATGAAAAATTGTTCTCCTCATCCACTCATATGGGAGGGAGAGGAGAAATATATTTTTTGAGGAATTGACGATTAGGATCCCAATAGAATTTGTCTTTTCATCATGAAAGTGTATATGAATTCTCGTGTGCTTTGACAAGCAAATTTGAGGGCTGAATGGGGATTGTATGTACGCCATATTAAACTTTCGTAAGAAATCAGATTAGAGCTTCAAGATTTCTTATTCGTGTTATTGTATGTTCACCAAGTTAAGCTAATTTTTATCGCTAGAGTTGAATTTTTCACTCAAAAATTTGGTGTGATTTTTTTCAAGTAGTACGCTGACTTTTTGAGGGTGTGCTTTGTCTAATCCTAACCTTTTGAGTAGTTCCGATGTGAATTTCAAGAACAAAATTAATATTTAGCTATAATTTTGTTTAATATTTATTTATAAGCTCCATGGTCCCGTCATTATAAGATGATGTTTTCCATAGACCACTTTATAAAACATGTTGTAATGAAAGTCCTCAAATTAGATACAATTTTGGTGGTTGTGCGTTTCCTCACCCAATCAATCCAACTGGGCCACTTTATCAAGTACGAAGAACTTGTTTGAGCTTCTCATTCATACACACCATTTATACATTTATCTTTGGAGCATTATGCACATGCTCACGCACTACGCTACGCAAATTCATTTGGATATGCATGTGCATGGTGCATATGCACATGCTAAAGCATTGTTCACAATGCATATGCATTGACCCTCCCCCTCCCCCTCGCCCTCATCCTCCCTCTCAGCCACCCCTCCCCCTCCCCCTCCCCCTCC
>SZWC01041105.1:0-11374 GCA_023375785.1 Penium margaritaceum
TGTGTGTGTGTGTGTGTGTGTGTGTGTGTGTGTGTGTGTGTGTGTGTGTGTGTCTGTGTGAGTTGACTCATGCATGTTATGGCTTGCCATACATTCTTGTTCCATGCCTTCGTTCATTCATTCTAACATGGATGGCTATGTCAGCCAGGGGGAGTGTTGATTTTTGTGGCTTCCACCCGTCACGACCGACACTGCTACTTTACGGATATACCCACATCTGGGTATATGGTAGAGGAGAGCGTGACGACACGACAGGCCTTCGGGGTGTCTTGATACTTCTCCAGCACGTACGACAGCGCCGGCGAGATGCGGTCGATGCGTTCCGGTAGTCCTGTGGGCTTGTCGGGAGCTAGGAGAGTTTTCTCGGTGGGTT
Organism: Penium margaritaceum; assembly: GCA_023375785.1. Lineage (NCBI taxonomy): Eukaryota > Viridiplantae > Streptophyta > Zygnematophyceae > Desmidiales > Peniaceae > Penium > Penium margaritaceum. The sequence continues at coordinate 374 of SZWC01041105.1, forward strand.
GAGACCCGCGCACCCGGTGGACTATACCAGTGCGACGAGGAGACCCGATGGCTGTTGTGGGGCTTCCGTTGTTCAGAAAGCCATCAGTGATGTCTGGACGTTCATTCCGAGATTTGTTTGGCAATGCTCATGTTTTCTCGGTAGTCGAGACCCGGGCACTTGGAGAGCTATTCCCGTGCCTCGAGGAGACCACCTTTGTTGCTGTCCTAGAAGATGCGTGGAAGCTTCCCAGCAACACATCCGCTGACTAGGCGTCAATGCCTGGTCAGACGGTGACAATAGACACAGGTCGTGCACACAACGGCAAGGGTTTGGCTAGGAGACACAAGATAAAGTGTCAGAATGCTTCAATAGCATATGCAGAGAGAGATAACAAATGACAGGTCCAAGGCATAAATACCTGCCGCGGCGTACGGCGGGTGTTGCACGCGATAGTCCAAGAGCTGTCCTAAAACCGGCCCAAAACCACTGTTTTGGCCGTAACTCTGCACACACATGTCAGAATGCTACGCCGTCTAAACCTAGACGTGCAGAATCAAAAGACGGACGCTACAACTGGTCAAATGCATGCATCCATCATCAGAAGGTGGACATACAATGCAAAAACATGCAAATAGGGCTCATGGCCAGTCCGCCGAAAGACGCCTGCAAGCTGTAGAAAACATACCATGAAGTCCCGGCAGTGTTCGGGGCTCTGGAACGGTAGTCGGCCAGCTCCAAACTGGTATTCCGCCGCCAGTCGTGGCACCGGTGTCACCAGGGCCCGCCTCAGGGATCTGCACGAGGATGGACACAACCGAATGGTCACAGTAGATTGTACAAGAACGTCACAAATCACAACAGTCCCCCATGACCCGATGGTACGCATGTCCATACACGTGCAGCACTTGGATGAGTACAATAGTGTGTGTAAAACAGATGGGACACGGACACACATCCCACACTCAACCACTCTCAGGCATGGGGTGAAGTCCAACAGAACGAATGGCCACCAGGAACTTTCCGCGAGCGAGTGCCTTCGTCAAGAAATCAACACGCTTCATGTCGGTGCCAACCCACATGACGGAGATCACGTGTCGCTCCACCAGATCACGCACAAAGTGATGCTCAACCGCAATGTGCTTCGTGCGATTGTGAAAGACACCGGAGTTCTCCGCAATGGCAAGACTACTCTTGTTGTCGCAGCGAAGCACAATGGCGGGTACTGACTGACCAAGCTCAAGAAATAGGCACTGCAACCATACCGCCTCAGTAGCCCCTTCGCCCAAAGCAACGTACTCTGCTTCCGACAAGCTACATGCGATGCAGCCCTGCTTCCCGCTACGCCAAGACAGAGCGGTACCGTCGAGTAGGAACACATAGCCAGTACGGCTGCGTCCATCCGGGCTCCAGGCCCAGTCGCTGTCAGTGTAGCCGTCAAGGACCATCGAACACTGCCGACGAAAACAGAGTCCGAGGTACGGCATGGAGACCACGTACCACACCACTCACACAGCCGCATAAAGGTCTCTCGCACGTGGAGCCTGCGAAACTGAGCGAGGAGGTTGATGGTGAACGCGATGTCAGGACGCATGGTAGTGGCTAGGTACATCAGAGATCCAATGAGACAGAGGTACAAGGTCACGTCCACTGTCTCCCCCAGCTGTGCAGGATCATCCACCTTCAGGACATCCTGCCCATCGGGTGTGAGAGGTGTGGAAGCGGAGGGCACTACACCGAGGAGATCGCTAAAAGCGCTCCCCCACGACTCGTGCGTATCAGGCCTGATGCAACAATAGTGTCCGATGTCTGCAATCTCGCACGATCTCCATACCAAGAAACACCGATGCAGGACCGAGGTCCTTCATCCTGTGAGCAGTCTTCAGGACAGCCTTGGCCTCCTTCACGGCCTCCAAGACGGAGACGCCATCAGAAGGTCATCGACATAGACCAAGATGGCAGTGAACCGCTCGGGTGCCGATAGGATGAACAGAGAGGGGTCTGCCTCACTCTGTACGTATCCTACACGGGTCAAAGTGCCAGTGATCTCCCGTTTCCAACACCGCGGAGACTGCTTAAGGCCATACAAGGACTTGCGCAAGCGCCAGACCTTGTTACCGTCCTCAAAGCCCGATGGCTGAGCCACGTAACTCTTCTCATCCAGAGAGCCATGGAGGAACGCATTGTTCACATCCATCTGGTGTAGTTCCCAATCATGCCGAGCCACTATATCGAACAGAGCTCGATCTAAGGTCATGAGGCCGACAGGGGCAAAAGTGTCGGTGTAATCAACTCCCTCAATCTGAGAGTACCCCTTGACGACCAAGCGTGCCTTGTAGCGTTCCAGTGAGCCATCCTGCTTCACCTTCTTGCGAAAGACCCACTTGACCTGAATAGCTCTCCTTCTAGGAGGAAGGTCTACAAGCTCGTATACTCTGTACTCTCGGATAGCGCGAAGCTCATCCTCGCAGGCAGCATGCCATGCATCAGCAGTCTGTGATGAGAGAGCCTCCCTCAGTGTGCCGTGGTCGGGCACCATAGAGGGAGAAATCTGTGTGGCAAGTGCACAAGCCTCAGTGCCGAGCCTCACGGCCACGAGATTAGCTGCTACGTCACAGGCGATATGGAACTCGCAAGTGACAAGGTCGTGCCCTACGGGGCACGCTGGTTGTACCTTTGTGAGCTCAGTACGGACACTCAAGCCTAGGGCCTTTGTGCCGGGGTCACCACTCGCAATGTTGCGAGAGGAGCACCTGGGTCCGGGGCCCGACGCTCGTTGAGCTCTGGAATCCAATGGTCGAAGACGGCCACCAAGCTCACGCGAGTAACCAGAGGTCAAAGGACGCACCTCAGGCTCAAGGACAGATGCGACCGCAGTTGGTGAGGGCTGAGGCGAGGCAGCCGGAGACGCCGTGCGAGGAGATGCGTGTGTGGGGAACACGGGGCTAGGTGTGACCGCTGGAGCAGGCAAGACTGGACCCGACACTGAGGCAGGAGTACCAGTCGACAAAGAAACAGGAGTGGGCGAGGCGGGATCAGATAAAAAAATAGGGGTGCTAGCAGACACTCGTACTGGTGCAGAAGGAGACGAAGGGATAGAGGTACCTGTGGGGTGTGAAACAGGTCGGACAGGCGAGATCTCTGGACCAACGGCAATGATCATCGGATTATCAAGGGCCAGAGACCAAAAGGGGGCTCGAGCGGACACATCCGCCTGATGAGGGATGCTCACTGGCGTGGTAGTCTCCCCCATCCGCCAAGAACCCTCACAGGAAGGAACATGGGTGGCGGAGAGTTGTGTGATCAAAGTCAAGTCACTGTAGGTGAGCGACTCGAAAAATAGCGCATCGTGGGACTCAATGACGCGACGACGAGTGGGGTCCCAGAAGCACCAAGCCTTCAACCGCGGGGAAATGCCTATGAAGACACACAAGCGGCCCCAAGGTGAGACCTTGGACCCCTGCTGGTCCTCGGTGTACCACACGGAGGCCAGGGAGCCCCAGACGCGAGCGAGACGAAGGTCAGCACGATGTCCAAACCAGAGCTCGTACGGTGTGATATGGTCCGGAAGCGGATCATGCGGGAGGTGGTTCCAGACCCAAGTCATGTAGGTGAAACCCTCAAAGACAAAAAACTCCGGGAGACCGCACTCAGACCGCATGGCATGAACCGTATCCTCCATGGTCCGGTTCCAGCGCTCAAATACACCGTTGTGCTGGGGGGTAGCAGGAGCGGAGACCTGGTGAAAAATCCCGTGCTCAGCAAAGAAGGAGTCCATCTCACCAAGGAACTCGCTGCCCCGATCCGAGCGAAAGGTATGTAGCCTGTGGCGGGACTGACGCTCAGCCAGCACTAGCCAGAGTCGAACTGCAAGGGCGGTGTCGCTCTTCTGACGTAGGCTGTAGACCCACCGCATTCGGGTGAATTCGTCAGTCAGAGTCAGAACATACCGGCCTCTCTCGGATAGGGACTCGACCGGGAGAGGGTCGAGAAGGTCTGAGTGAACCAGCTCAAGAGGCCGAAGCGCTCGGGAACGAGAGTCAGGGTAGGTGCACCGGTGCATCTTCCCCTGAGCACAAAAAAGACAGTTAGTCTTGGGTGGCTTCTCGAAAGAAGCCACGTCAAGATCAAGAGCGGGCTGTGTCCGAATGAGCTTCGACACAGTGTCGGAGCCCATGTGACACAGATGGCGATGAAGCAACCTCTGTTGTTCCGGAGATAGAACACCAGTGACAAAGACACGACCGGAGGACGAGGAAGAACAAGGGGAGGAGGGTTGAGCGATGCGATACAGATCATCTATGACTGAGGCACGCAGGACAACACTGCGGGTGTTAGTAGCAGTCATAGTCGCTGAGTCAACGGTATGCTCCACAAAGAGACCCATCAAGGTGCAGGCACGCATAGACAGCAAGCTGAGCTCAAGATCAGGCACAAACAACACGTCGAAAAGGTGCAAGGGGCCACACGGATCATCGAAGCATACAACCCCAACACCATGGACTGGTAAGGACTGACCAGACCCTGTACGAACGGAACGGACAAACGTGACAGGACCGAGAAAAACAAAGTCACTTTGAAGGCACGTCATATGATGGGTGGCACCAGAATCGATGATCCAAGTGCCACGGGAGTCACGACTGGTGGACATCACTGTACAACGAGCAATGGAACACTCGGTATCAGAGGGACGTTGAGCCGTCAGTGGGGGAGGAATGACGCCCAACACAAAGATGAGACTCCTGAATCCACTCAGTGCGAACTCACACGCGTCGTCACGAGCCACAGGAACAGACAAACAAGCAGTCTGTGAACCACCCGACAATGACAACACACTCGCACCTCCCTGACAGCGGAGCGCTAGAAGGTGGCGAAGCTCGGCAATGATACGGTCGCGCAGGTCCGGATCGCTGCTGCTCGCCGGTGAGGAGGCACGAACAGCTACAGTCGTGGCCGCCGCGCGTCCGGAGGAGGATGCGGGTGACGTGCCAGACGTGGAACGGAGAGCATGAGCAGCCTGGAGCCCATGAGTGATCCGCGCCCAGTCAAGCGGCTGCTGGCACTCGGTGTAGCGATGGGCGCCTCCACAGTTGTAGCAATGCACAGAAGGGCCATTGCTACCGCTGGATGACAACTGCTACTGACCTGATCCACGCTTCCTATTCTTCTTCTTCCCTTGGGCGGCTGCTGCAACGCCCTGTGTTTGCGTGGGTGTAGATGGGGTCGAAGAGGAAGAGGAAGATAAGGAAGTGATGGAGGAGGAAGACGGAGACTGCAGGAGGGTAGATGGTGGTGATGTGATGGCTGTTGCAGCGAGGGAAGTCTCCTGATGGGCTACGGCTCCCTCATGGGCTGAGGTCATCTAAAGGAAGAGCTGATGTGCCCAAGGAAGTAGCTGCAGAGTCGCTGAGAAGGGCTCGAGGACAGTGTCGCCGTACCGTGTGAAGATGTCGATGTACTCGAGGCAAACTCGGAGCATAATTGTACAAAGCGCCCACAGTTGTGTGCCTCCTGAGGTCTCCAAGCGCGTGTAGATGCGCATGGTGCATCGCCAGTAATCCGCTGCAGGCTCCGTAGGCCCCTGACGGAGCGAATGGAAAGCACGAATGTGTGATGCACGTGTGCCGTGCGTCTCTGCGGCCAGCAGGGATAAGGCCAGATCCCAACCTCCACGGGGATCGGCGCCGGTGCCTGTGCCGGCCTCGCCAAGGAAGGGGCGGAAGTCGACGACGGTTCCGCGTGGCATGGCGTAGAGAAGTCCGCCCATGGCCCGGGCTGCTGTCAGTACCTGTGCTGGGTCAATAGGCTGGTACGAGCTGTGGTAGTAAGGCCACACTCCCTCAAAAGTAGCCCACACCTAAAACAAAATCTCCCAGCAGTCGAAGCCATCCTCACTGATATATCGTTGAGGTGGTGCCTCAAAATCCTTGGACTGCCACTCCGGGGGGAGGGCAACCACATGCTGAGTAGGACGAGAGACGGGAAAGACTCCTGGAAGAGGATGGTCACCAGGGTAGTCACGTGACGATCGTATCAGGGAAAACGGAGGAGATCGGGTGTCCGTCTGTACCTGATGGAGGCGCTCCTGAAGAACTCCAATCTCGTGAGCCGGGGAGTCATCCGCAATGCCTGGCATGAGTGGCTCATCGTCAAGAAGGTCAGCAGGTGGTGGGACAGGTCGAGTGCCTGTCACGAGTGCCTGAGCCGACTGCTGGGTAGAGACCGCGACGCCGGCAGCTCCCTCAGAAGCCCGCTAAGGGGTCGTGGACTAAGCACGCAGAAGCTCAGTCAGCGTGCGGATAGCGTCAATCTGCTCTCTCTAGAGGCGACGCATCTCATCCTTCTGGCTTTGCAGGTCCTCAATGGCCTACGAGCGTGGACGCAGTACACTAGACAAAGAGGAGGAGGGGTCGCCTGGTCTCTTCTCCTTGTTGTCGGACAGGCCCATGTCGCCGCTCAGTATTGGGCGACAGGTCAAGTTTGTCGGATTTCCAAACCGTTAGCGTTTCTCGAAGAGTTGACACGCTGGCAACTTTTGACTATCCGGCCAAAAATTTGGCTCAGTATGGCGCTGACGTCAGCAGGTGGTTGCTGACATCAGCACGACCTGATGATGTCAGCAAACAAAATTGCTGATGTCAGCTCACCTCCCCTCCTCTCCTCCTTTTTTTTTCTTCTTTCTCGCGACTCTTCGCAAGCGTGCAGCCGCTCCGCGGCGACTGCGCGAAAGCTACGCAGCAGCTTCCGCTCAGCTGCTGCTGCAGTTGTGCTGTCAGCCGCAGCAGCAGCTATGTAGCTGCGTATGCAGCAGTGGCAGCAACAGCTGCGCTGCTGCTGCTGCGCACTTCGGTTGTTGCTCGCTGCCGCCGCGCGCTGCAGTTGTTGCCATTGCTGCGCTGCTGCTGCTGCTGTTGCTGCCGCTTCTGCCCTGTTATTGCCGCCGCGGCTGCCGCTGCTGCTGCTGCTACGCTACTGTTGCCGCTACTGCTGCTGTCCTGCTGCTGCCGCCGATGCTGCTGTGCTGCTACAGCCGCCGCTGCTGCTGCGCTGCTGTTGCGCTGCTGCTGCGGCCGCTGCTGCTGTTGCCAATGCGACTGTGGATGGCGGCTGCGCTCACTGCAGCCGCCACGCACCGCTGTTGCTGTTGCTACACTGCTGCTGCTGCCTCTGCTGCTACTCGTGCTGGCACGGTGGCAACAGCGCTGCTGTGATCTCACGTGGTGGGCGAGGGCTGCGCCGACGGCAACCGGCTGTCTCGGACAGGCCCCAAGGAATGTGCTGCAGCGGTGACTCTCACTGTTGCTGCTCTGCTGCGTCTCTGCTGCGCAGCTCAGTGAGAACTATCTCACTGCTCTGATACCATGAGAGTGCGTGGAAGCTTCCTAGCAACACAACCGCTGACTAAGCGTCAGTGCCTGGTCAGACGGTGACGACAGTCACAGGTCATGCACACAACGGCAAGGGTTTGGCTAGGAGACACAAGACAAAGTGTCAGAATGCTTCAATAGCATATGCAGAGAGAGATAACAAATGACAGGTCCAAGGCATAAACACCTGCCGCGGCGCATGGCAGGTGTCACACGCGGCAGTCCAAGAGCTGTCCTAAAACCGGCCCAAAACCAGTGTTTTGGCCGTAACTCGGCGCACACATGTCGTAATGTCACGCCGTCTAAACCTAGGCGTGCACAATCAAAAGACGGACGCTACGACTGGTCACATGCATGCATCCATAATCAGACGGTGGACATACAATGCAAAAGCATGCAAATAGGGCTCATGGCCAGTCCGCCGAAAGACGCCTACAAGCTGTAGAGAAGACAGCAGAGAATCGCGGCAGCATCTGGGGCTCTGGAACGGTAGTTGGTGAGCTCCAAGCCGATTGTCCGCCGCCAGTCGTCGCATCGGTGTCACCAGGGCCCGCCTCAGGGATCTGCACGACTATGGACACGACCGAGTGGTCACAGCAATATGTACACGAACGTCACAAATCACAACACTGTCATCGTGTATGTAGTGTGTTCTCGCTGTTGACTCATTTGGGTTTAGTAGGGTGTCGGGGCCCGGTGCGGCTACCTGCCGGCGCCCCTATATAAGCCCGCTAGGGGCTCATTTGTAATCTCTCCTTGTTCTTTATATTCAGCGCTCTAGACTTCGCCAAATTTTTGCCGTCTTGCATCGCACTCACACACAGTGCTCATGTTCGTTTTTTCGTGGGCCTGCATGCCCTCAAACACCTGCATTGTGCACAATGTTGAGCTTGTGTGTCCACGTGTTGAAAATTTGGCATGGCATATTTGGCGTAGTAAGAGAAAAGAACGCGATATCCATGAATATTATGTTAGCTAATGGCGTATCCAGACTTAAAAAATTAGCAACGACGTAGGGAAATGCCATTCCTTTTTCAAAATAGTGGGTATTCCATGTATAATTTTCATTTTTGGTTCGCATCATTCAAATCATGAATATTTTATTTGTGAATGGTGAAGTAATCCTTTTAAACAGGTTAAACAGGTTGGGGTATTGGGATACTTCTTATGAAATAATTTCGTTGTGGTGTATGATTTCGTTGTCATCTTGAAGGGGGTAACCCTTTTTTTGTACGATTATGACAGAAAGACGTGTAGTTGTCGTCGGTGTTCCATAGCGGGGTCATGTTCAGGTCAGAGTGAATAATTCTTTAGTGTTTATATGGGCAAGCCGTGATCAAATTGTCACCTTGCGCCGTTTCTAAAACACCTAAGTCGGGCATGCCATGATGATTTTGACAGACGCTGCACATGCGTTGCCAAGATTGAAGTGGTGTGGGCATGCCGTTCCAAAAAGAGTGCGGGCACGCCAGCTTAGGAATTCTACATGGTGGGTACCTCGTCTGTCGGTCCTACAAAACTTTAGCTGGTAGATGGCGTAGCGCTTCGGGCCAGGCATGAGGGCGCGCTATTTCTTCGTTTCGGCAAATACTCCGCGTTTGGGGGAGAGATGGGAATTCATGCAGGAAAATGTTGGTGCAAAAAGGAAGAAGGAATGCATTCAGAAGTTAACCAGACATGAACATTCAAAGCGCTGCTACGCTCGAATAGCAAAAATAATCGTATAAATTCGTTTGAGTCGAACAAATGAAGGTCTTCAACTTCATCAAAACTCGCTATAATCATTAGGCACAGGAACATTATTCTGGCGAGTCGCCAGTCGCACTCAAGAAGTGGCTAGCCGCAACCGACGCACGGAGACTGCTATAATGACACCCTCTCAGCAGTCTTAAGGAACTGTTCATTCCTAAAACTTTAATTTCTATTCCTGAAAGATAGTAGGATCACGGAGCACTGTCGAGCTGCAGACAACAGGTCGCCGGTGATCATTCCAGAACTACGAGACTGAATCGCCAAGAATCTTCATCCTCATCAAGCTATGCCCCTCGATCATCTTGTCTCTCCTCTGGCATGAGATACGGAATTCTTCGATGTTGCCAGATGAATAGTGAAAAACAATCAAATTGCTTTAGAATAACCCAAATAAAATCATGTTCGTTTGTGCAACCAATGACATGGACGAATTCCGTTTTCAGGCCATATAATTATGGTTTCTCACGGATTTTATGAACATTTCACCTCAGAAGTGCAAACCACACGAGAATGCAGTAATAATAAACAAATAAACAGTACAAATCAACTACATAGCAAAATTATAAAAAAAAAGACAATTAATATCACAATTTCCATGAATCTCACAATTTAGACAAGGGAAAGACTAAAACAATTAAGAACAAAGGATGCTATCTTTCCTCTTGATTTTGCCAATTACAACTAGATCAAGGTAAATAAACAAACAAAACTATTTTATTAAGGCCTCATTTGCATAAAACAATTGTTTGAAAACTTATTTCACTAAATTTCCCTCTAAATTCAATTCTTCATTACATCATTTTTTGCCTTCATCCTCTTCCCACACTAACACTAAGTAAATGTCTCCCTTTCAAGTTTGGACATGAAAACTTTGGAGTATTTTAAATTAAAAAAAATTGATAAATATTTTTAGAAAAACATAATTCAAATTAAGTATATTTTTTTTCTAGTTTTCCACAATTAAATAACCACTTCATTCTTTGAAGCGTAGGAAACATTCAAGAATTTTATATTTATTTTAAGTTCAAAATAATCAAAATTATGACATATTATGTAAAATTTCCACATGCATCTTCTAATAGGATAAACTTTTCAACATTTAACGATACATACCTGAGCATTAGCACCAATTCCACTTTGGCCACGACAAAACCAAGCAAGCCTTCAATTTTATCACTTGTGAATATCTTGAACTTGCAACAACAAAAGAGACCCACTATAGTAATGAAAAACCAAACATGCACATTGTAATTCAATATTACTATTGTGCCATTGTTGATTCTTTACACATCAAGTTTAGCGACTTCAAATCCTTTATGCACGGTCCATCCTGTTTTTCAGGATTCTTCTTCTTACTCTGTTGAGACATCTAGACATCTCTCATCCTCTTTCGCTTATTTTGGCATGGTCTTTGTTTACAGCCAAATTTTAAACCATAAAACTACTCAAAACATGTATCGTCCTTCAAACACCACTTATTACATGATATTGAAGCAACAACAATGATTTTACTCTAAATATAATGAAAGACCTAAACTCACAAGTGAGCTTGGTTGGAAGGATCATTGAAGGGAAAATGCTCCAGTTTGGAAGAGTACAAAGGAATATGAAAGTCATGTACACAAAGCAAGTGTGTAGATGCACAAATAAAACGTTTTTTTGTGATTTCCTTAAATAGAAAGAGGAAGGAATATGCAAATGCAAAGGTAGAGGGATATCTACATGGAGGCATACCAAGAGAGAGGACGAGGTAAGTAAAGAGAGATAGAGAAAGAGGGGAGAGAGAGAGAGAGGTAGAGAGAGAGAGAGAGAGAGAGAGAGAGAGAGAGAGAGAGAGAGAGAGAGAGAGAGAGAGAGAGAGAGAGAGAGAGAGAGAGAGAGAGAGAGAGAGAGAGAGAGAGAG
>SZWC01041118.1:0-11363 GCA_023375785.1 Penium margaritaceum
CCACGTGTGCAGCTTGAGCTTCATGTCAGTTTAGTGACCTGCAGTGATGGTGTGTGTACATGGGCTGAGTCAAGAGGTCACTTGCGTGTCTTCCAGGTACAACTATCACACTCGGCCGTGTCCATTCAATCCCTCATGCGGACTCAGCTGGATTCACGGTGCCATAGTGTGGTGATCCATTCTGGTGCGAGTATGGAACCATGCAAGTGATCTCTAAACTTCACTCACGCACACTGCAGGAAACTAACCATTGTTGCACCGTGCATGGAGTTTGAGACAATGTGTTGATGCAGACATCTCATGGTGCAACAAATCCAGCCACACATGCCACTGGATGACTAGCTTTGGTGATCAAGAGATTGGGCAGGTTGAACTGCAGGTGGTCATCGATGGCAGACATTGTGTGCGGATAATGACAAGGGGAAGGAGGGAACAACTCAGAGGAGCTAGGCACACACTCAGAGCGAGAAGGCCAAATAGCCATGGAACAGCTTTTGGTGGGAGGAAGTTGTTGTTAATTGGGTGCGTTGGAGATCTCATCACTAGACCTATAAATGTTCATATCGAGTCCATGTGAAAAAAACTAACGCACAATGGTGGAATTCCCTTTGCAGAATGGACTGTTTCCAAATTCCTGCTCACATAGCGTGAGTCGACCAAAAGCTCACGCTTAGTCTCAGATTCGCCCAAAATGAAATTCATGAACCACTAGAGAAGGTCAAATCAACCTCGGGACCGCATTGCGCGGATTCCTGACAGCACTGTGTCGGAGTCCTCACCATGGCAATCATTACTCCAAAAGGATCACCACAAAAGCAAGCCCAAGAGGCTTAGTGGTTAAGGGTGTCCACCTCTAGAGGCAACGGCTCGGCTTCGATTCCCACAAGTTGAATTTCTTCCCTTCCTCAATGGAGGTGGAAAAAAGGTTCCAGGAAACCTTTCCACCTACTAGAAGCAAGCTGAGGCATGTAGGAAGGGGCAGAATCTTCTAGAGGATGGAATGGATGCCTTCCTTGGCGAGAAAAGGGATGGCCTACCATGGGACACTCCAGAAGCTGTAAAATGTGCTAGGAGGCTTCAAATCTGGTATGCTTTGGTGTTCTTGGAAAGCTTAGATTAGTGGCTATAAAATGCCACTGCTTATGAGCCCCAAGTAAGAGTTCATTCCCAATCAATGCAGGCTAAAAACTTGTTGGTTTTCTTGTGTCTCTCATCGTACTCTGTTGTGTCCTACGAGCTTGTGTACATTGGCGTGCAGATGACTGACGGTGAGACTTGATGCCGCTGGAGTGTCGTCTGGTGGAGCCGACGCACGCTGAGGCCTACTCGCAGTTCCCTGGAGCCTCCTCCTTACGTCATCGTGCTCAGCTCCATCGGCAGGCCTCCTTGGTGGTCGAGCCGCCGGCGGTCACGGGCTCCGTAGAGGTCATCTGCCTGCTTGTGGTGCTGGATCTGGCTGTGTTGTTGTGTCTACAGCGTCATGCTCTGCCTAGGGTCCATACGCTGGCCCAGTGTTTGGCACATTGGACCAGCGTAGGCACTACCTGGGTTCGGGCAGTCATAACTCTTTGCTACTAATTTTCTAGCTGTTTCTGACCACATGGCTGCGTTCGCAACGTCGGTACTATGGTATGGTCCAGTTTTCAGGCAAAACAGGCGACGCCTGGGTTTTGGGCTGTCGGCCGTCTGGCAGGCCTCACCAAGAAAACCTGCCAGCCTGAAAATAGAGCTATTTTCTGATTGGCTGGTGATCTGAGTAACAAGCTGTACAGAGCTGGGGGGGAGCTAGAACTTGGAGGGGTCTCCCATTGTGGTTCATTCTTGATTGATAATCAGTCACTTCCAGTTTTCAGCTGATTTCTGGCACTAACACTGGCACACACATCTGCGAGTAACAAACCCAGAGCTCACAGACTTAGACTCTACTGCAACAGGCTGAGGGGGCAGCAGACTTAAGCAACGAGCGTGGAAGCCCGCACACTGCATCAACAACGTTGCTGCCTCAACCTGCTGCATAGATTCTAGCTTGGTATCACAGCCAGGGCATAGCAGCAACACCAGAAGACTTACGTACAAGTGCCAGACAATGCAGGCAGGCCCCCATACGTGGCAGTGTTGGGGAAATGCTGCCGGATTTTTTCCGGTAGCATTGACCCGCCTGGTGGCGGCGTCATGTATTTTCCCACGGCCACTGGGCCAGGGGAAATGCTACCAAATTTTTCTGGCAGCACTGAATCCCACGCTTGACGTGAGGAGGTGAGTGGCAGGCCACGTCTGACATCAGCAATCGACGACGCACGTCACCCAGGTGCACTGACTCGCACCAGCAAGCAGCAGCAGCTGCAGCCTGTAGCAGCAACAGCCTGCAATAGCAGTAGCGACAAGAAACTACAGTGAGGAGTGGCAGCAATAGCAAGCCGTAGATGCGTGTAATAGTAGTAGCTTGTAGCAACAGCAACAGCTTGTAGTAGTAGCAGTCCACAGCAACTGTCAGCAGCAGCAACAAAAGCAGCTCACAACAGGAGCAGCAACTTGCAGCAGCAGCACCCCGCAGCAGCAAGCAGCAGCGGCGGTCAACAGCAGCAACAACAGCAGCCGGTTGTTGCGAGCAGAGAGCTCAGGCAGCAAGCTCGCTGCTCAATGCGAGCAGCAGGCTGCTGGTTGCGAGCAGCGAGTCCGCTGCTCGCTGCCCGCTGCCCACAGCGAGCAGCGAGCTCGTTGAGGAGAAGGAAAACAAAACATCAAAAACAAACTAGAAAACATTCCCCACCCCGTCAACAGCTGCCTTAGCTGCTACAGTAGCCGCAGCAACTTGCAGTAGTAGCAACAGCGGCAACATCAGTAGCAGCAGCAGCAGCAGTAGTAGCATCAACAGTAGCAGCAACAACTACAGCAGCTACAGCAATAGTAGTAGTAGTAGCAGCTGTTGCATCAACAAGAGCAGCAGCAACAGTAGCAGTAGCTACTTCAACAACAGCAGCCGCATCTATAGCAACAGCAGTAGCAGCTGCTGTAGCAACAGCAACCTCAGCAACATTTGCTACTGATGTCAACAGCCGTTCAGCTGACGTAATTGCTGACGTCACTAGTGATGTCATCAACCACAAAAAGGTAATCCTACAGATTTTGAACAAGATTGGCTGAAGTCAACCTTTTCAGGCTGACAACTCTACTGACGTCACTATTGACGTCAATAGCAGAAAGAGAAAGAAAAAGGGGAGGGGGGAAGGCGCCTAAAACATGCCCACTAGTCCTAGCGGGGAGGGATCCTCCTTTGATTTTGGTGGGGGGGGGGCTCGTCCCCCTCTCCTGTAGCAGATGCAGTAGTTGCAGAAACAGCAACCGCAACCACAGCAGCAACACCAATAGTAGCACCAGCAGTTGTAGCAACAATAGTAGCAGCAACAGCAACAACATGAGCAACAACAAGAGTAGCAGCAGGAGCGTCACCCTGCACAATCTGTCGTCAGTCCTTCTGCCTCGACAGATTTGCTCGCTGCTCTTCCGCAGCAGCTCGCAGCTTTGACACAGTAGCTCGTGGCACTACAGCTGCCGCCACCCCCATTGCCGTAGCAGTCGCAGCAACAGCAGCAGCAGCCGCCACCACTGCAGCAGCAACCTCCCCCACAGCAGCTTCACCAACGTCAACAAGCGCTGTTTGCTCTGCCAGGAAATGCAAGCCTGGCCCTATCCTTTGTCACACAGTACCTGGCGCAGCAACACACCCTACGCCAACACAAGACAGTGACATCAGTCCTAGGCCCCGCTTTGGGTGCCGGCCATAGGCCAAAGGACTTCGACACCCCACCGCCACCGCTTCAAATTGGCAACCAGTTCCGGAGCTGGGAACTCAGCTTCCGGATCTGGGCACAGGGTGAGGGTTTATGGCCCTACTACGTTCTGTCCTTCGACTCCACCTAGGCCGACCAGGTCTACGATGCCGGTCGCGCCGTGTGTACTCTCGTCTTTGTCGCCCCTCCAGCCTCACGCCTCGCCCTTGAGCCCTTCCTCGGCAACCTCACCACCGGAGCCCTCCCTGACCCAACAGCGGCCTGACACGTACTCACTCGCCCTCATTGCCTATCCAGCGATGTTGAGACAAGTCGTCTGCTTCGGGAGTTCAACTCCCTTTGCATGGGAGAGACCGAGACGGTCACCTCCTACTGGTAGCGTGCAGAGGACCTACTCCGTTGCCTTAGAGACGCCGCGCCACCTCCCCTCTCTACGCTCCTGACCATGAAGCGCGGCGCCACCGACTCCTTTTGCAACGTCTTTGTCCACTACTCCCAAGACGTTCTCAAGGCCATGGCCGCCCAGGGTACTCTCATGCCTTGGACGTACGAGCCCTTCCTCCACATTGAGGAAGCTTATCAGGAGGCACACATCCATCGCACGGAGTCCCTCGCCTCCCCTGCCGTCAGCGCTCCTACCATCGCCACTCCTGCCGTCGCGTCAATGACCATCGCCGCCTCAGCAACAGCAGCATCCTTTGGCGCCTCCTCCTCTACCAAGAAGAAGAAGAAGGGCAAGAAGGGCAAGGGCACTCAGCAGCAGACCAGCGGATCTGGCAGCGCCAACCTTGTTTGCCATAACTGTGGCCATTCTGGACACGGATGGTACACGTGTCCGCTTCCGACTGACGAGGCTCATGTCATTGCCACCATGCATCGCCTACGTGAGCGCCGCCTTGCCACCAGCGCCGTAGCCGCCGTTGTTCCTGTCACATCAAAGCTACTCGTGACGGCCTCGCTTCAGCATTCTTCACAGCTGTCCGCACCCGCTGCTCCGTCACTGGCTTCCTCCTCTCCCTTCTCGGACTCTGGCACCATCACACCACAGTCGGTATACTCCGTCAGACCCTCCGTCCGCGAGGGCCAGCTGGAGCAGTTCATCGCCTTCCAGCTTGGAATTCCTCGCCCTCCTCCCCAGGGAAGCGTGAGTTGCGTCGTTGCCAATTCCTCCCCGCCCTGTATCACAGAGTCGTTGCTGCGCACATGGCCTATGTTTCCGCCTGTCCCGTCCTGTGCCGCCCTCTCTTCTCCCACTCCTCTTCGAGACGATGTTGCCTCGCTAGATGATTAGCAGGCGCGATTTGCACCTCCGTCCACTTCGTCCGCGTCGCTCGCCCACTGCAATGTGACTGTCAGCAACCTGGCCTCTCTGATCAGAGACCTAGATCATCGACTCCTCGGCCACGCATCACATGACGGCCCCGAGCGAGGCCTTCAGTGTGCTTGGTCCCATCGCCGATTTCACCGGGGTTCGGACGGGATCTGGTCAGGTCTTGCCCGTTCGTGGTGTCGGCGTTGTTCGTTTCCGTGGTCCTGCGGGTGATGTCTTCTTGATTGATATTCTCTTTATCCCTAGCCGTGAGCTCAGCCTCCTGTCTGTCACCTCCCTTGATTGCATGAGCATGGAAGTTTTGCATTCACATGGCATGGGTACGATGTCACCGCGTCCGTCCGGCCGTGTTGTCCTGCATGCCACTGCCCGCAGCAACCTGTGGCATGTACCGCACCTGTCTGCTCCCACCTTTGTCTCCTCTTCGTCGCCTAACACTGGCCACGTGATTGTCACCAGTACATTGTCTCCACAGCACACGCGTCTTCTGCATCGTCGCCTCTGTCACGTCCACTCTGCCGCTCTTGACAGCGTGCTTCGTATACTGGTAGCCACGGGTCTTGACTCAGCCTCCTTTCCTCTGCCTTGCCCCATTGAGTGCATCGATTGCACTCAGGACAAGATACACCACTCCACCTACCCCCTCTCTACCTCTCGAGCGTCTACCCGCTCAACCTTGTCCACTCTAATGTCATGGGTCCTCTCCGGACAGAGTCTGTCGTCAAGCATGGTCGTTACGTTCTGACCCTTACGGATGACTACTCTCGCTATCGCTTGGTTTTCTGCCTGTGGCAAAAAAGCAACGTCGTGCCCACCATTTGGGATTGGCTTGTCTGCATTGAACGCGAGTGCAGTCGCTCCCCCTGCCGCTTCTTCTCAGATCGCGGGGGCGAGTTTCTGGGGGAGACCACTCTTTTCCTTGCCTCCTGTGGTGTCCATCATGAAACGACGGTACCTTACACACTCGCCAAGAACAAGGTCTCTGAGCGGTGGAATCACACCATGGCCGACGCCGTCTGTACCACGCGGGTCGAATCCGGCGCCTCGGATGGGTTCTACTTCGAGGCCCTGATTTACATGACATGGGTCCGGAACCGGATTCCCCATGGACCCATTCCTCGTCATTCCACCCCATACTAGCATTGGTGTAGAGAACGCGCCGACTTGCATCCAGCTCATGTCTGGGGCAGCGTCGCCATCGTCTAGTTGCCTGTTCCGCACCAGCGTGGCAAGCTTGACCCTCGCAATCGACCGTGCACCTTCCTCAGCATCTCAGTCAGTCAAAAGCCTGGCGATCTTGGGATCCCGTTCGCCGTCGCATTATCGAGTCCCAAGATGCCCTCTTCTTTGAGGACCTTTTTCTCCGCGACCTCGTTCGCTCAGGCGCGCCAATGTTCCTCCCGTCGCGTGGGGGAGTGGTGAGTCTGTCCTCTGTCTTCCCGCGTCAGGGTGGTCCATCACCTGCGTCCAAGGATCCACTTTCACTGGCCGCCCCGTCCGTGTCCGCAAACCCCTCAGGGTCGGCTTCCCCGTTTGTGGCCGCCAGCCCCTCAGGCTCGGCTTCCCCGTCTGTGTCCACCAGCCCCTCAGGGTCGACTTCCCCGTCGGTGGACGTTGGCCCCTCGGGGCCGGCTACCCCGTCTGTGTCCGCCAGCCCCTTTGGGCCGGCTGCCCCGCTCGTGTCCGCAAGCCCCTCAGGGCCGGCTTCCCCCTCTTTGGACATCAGCCCCTCGGGGCCGGCTGCCCCGCCCATGTCCGCCAGCCTCTCAGGGCCGGCTGCTTTGTCCGTGTCCGCCAGCCCCTCAGGACCGGCTGCCCCGTCCGTGTCCGCCAGCCCTTCAGGGCCGGCTGCCCCGTCCGTGTCCGCCAGCCCCTCAGGGCCGGCTGCCCTGTCTGTGTCCGCCAGCCCCTCAGGGCCGACTGCCCTGTCTGTGTCCGCCAGCCCCTCAGGGCCGGCTGCCCCATTTGTTTCTACCGGCCCCTCCGGGCCAGCTGCCCCACCTATGTCTATCAGCCCCTCAGAGCAGGCTCCCTCATCCGTGTCAGCTTGCTACACACGCTGTTCAGGCGGGAGCCTCATTCCCAGGGTCCTGACAATTAGCACTCAGGCCACTACTGCACGTCCTCTCACCCCACGACCCCCTGGGGGAGATGCAAATCCAGTGCCTCGGAGACGTGGCTCCACTCCCACGGTCGTCAGTGGGGACCCCGGCACCAAGGCACTTGGTTTGGCCACACGGTCAGTCATTGCGGACCTACATCCAGGGTCGACTCTGGGCTATGCCCAGATCCATGAAGAACATTGGTATGCCGTTACGGCCGCACTCACACAGCTGCCACTAGGGGCACGGAACGTGCATGCCCTCAATGTCCGCCCCACTGAGCGACCAAAGGACCCAGCCACCCTATGCAAGGCTCATGCATTTCCCGAGGCCGCACACTGGGAAGCGGCGTGCGCCGACGAGCTAGCTACCATCCAGCAACATCACGTCTACGAGCCCGTCGACCTTCCCCCGGGCCGCAAGGTCATCGGCGCCAAGTGGGTTCTCCGGCAAAAATGGAATCTAGACGGGTCTCTGGACAAGTACAAAGCCCATCTTACGGCCAAGGGGTTTGCTCAGATACCTGGGATCAACTATGACCAGGTTTTTGCAATGGTCGGTCTGTTCTCCACCAGCCGAGCGTTGTTCAGCATGGTTGCACAGAATGGGTGGGAACTGCATCAGATGGATGTGAGCAACACCTTTCTCCATGGCTCACTGGAGGGCGAGGAGCTCTACATGGTGCAGCCCCCAGGCTTCGACAACAACTCTGGCAAGGTCTGGAAGCTGCAAAAAACCCTCTATGGCTTGAAGCAGTCACCGCGCTGCTGGAACCAGGAGATCAGTCGTATGCTTCTGAGCGGCGGCATCCTTTGCAACTCTGCCGATCTTGTGCTGTTCATTAGCCCGCAAGGTCAGACGCTCGTCGCCGTCTTGGTCTATGTCGACGACCTGCTCATTGCATCATCGGATGCGGCTGCCATCCAGCGGGTCAAGGACCCGCTGCACGCCGCCTACCAGATGAAGTACCTCGGGCCAGCACAAGTCTTTGTGGGCATGGAGCTTGAGCATGATCACTCCGCAGGCATACTGCATGTCCATCAGGCTGCCTACGTCAGCATCCTGTCCAGACGCTTCTCTGAGGACTTGTCCCTCGTGTCGAGAGCATCCTCACCCATGTCGCCTGACGGTTAGGTGATGCTCAAAAGCTCCGATCAATCTGTGGAGGTGGAGCCAGTAGACATGACGGCGTATTCATGCGTCATCAGGTCACTGATGTTCCTGGCAACGACGACGCATCGCCAGACATCGCATTCGCCGTCAACCTCCTGGCTCAGTTCTCTCAGGAACCGCATCACCTGCACTTCGAGGCTGTGATCCGAGTATTGCGCTATGTTGTCTCGAATCCACGGCGAGGTCTCATGTTCTGCCGACAGCCGTCTGTTGTCGTGGCTACACCGATAGTGACTGGGCCGGCAGTCCTGACGGTAAGAGCCGCACTGGCTGGATCTTTCTGGTTGGTGGCACAGCGGTGTCCTAGCGCAGTGGCAGCAGGGGTGCATTGCACGTAGCACCGCTGAGGCTGAGTACATAACCCTTGGTTCAGGCACATGTGAGAGCGTGTAGCTACGTCGTTTGTTGTCCGAGCTGCATCAGCCCGTCGCGTCCATCACGTTGCATTGTGACAATGAGAGTGCCATGGCCATCGCCGACAATGACAGCGTGCATCATACACACACAAAGCACATCAATGTTGAGTATCACTATGTGCGTTCGTTGGTGCATGATGGTAGCATCAGCACTGTGTGGGTTGAGACAGAACGACAGTTGGATCACTTCTTGACCAAGGCACTTAAGCACGATTTGTTCAAGAAGGCTGTAAGTTCAGCTGGCGTGCGTTCGTGAGTTGTGCCCTTTGTCCTCGCTTCCGTATCCATGTGCCCCGGGGGAGTTTTTTCGTCGCATGTGATGCTGCCCGCCCATGTGCACTACGCCTGTGAGTCATCGGGGAGTGTTGGTTTTTCCGCGTCTCTCATTGTACTCTGTTGTGTCCTCCCGGCTTGTGTACATTGGCGTGCAGATGACTGACGACGAGACTTGACGCCGCTGGAGTGTCGTCCGGTGGAGCCAACGCACGCTGAGGCCTACTCGCAGTTCGCTGGAGCCTCCTCCCTACGTCAATGTGCTCAGCTCCATCGGCAGGCCTCCTTGGTGGTCGAGCCGCCGGCGGTCACAGGCTCCGCAGAGGTCATCTGCCTGCTTGTGGTGCTGGATCTGGCTGTGTTGTTGTGTCTACAGCGTCATGCTCTGCCTAGGGTCCATATTTCATATTGCAGGGCACTGTTTGGCACATTGGACCAGCGTAGGCACTACCTGGGTTCGGGCAGTCATAACTCTTTGCTACTTATTTTCTAGCTGTTTCTGACCACATGGCTGCGTTCGCAACGTCGGTACTATGGTATGGTCCAGTTTTCAGGCAAAACGGACGACGCCTGGGTTTTGGGCTGTCGGCCGTGAGGCAGGCCTCACCAAGAAAACCTGCCAGCCTGAAAATAGAGCTATTTTCTGATTGGCTGGTGATCTGAGTAACAAGCTGTACGGAGCTGGGGGGGAGCTAGAACTTGGAGGGGTCTCCCATTGTTGTTCATTCTTGATTGATAATCAGTCACTTCCAGTTTTCAGCTGATTTCTGGCGCTAACACTGGCACACACATCTGTGAGTAACAAACCCAGAGCTCACAGACTTAGACTCTAGAG
The DNA here is from genome assembly GCA_023375785.1 of Penium margaritaceum. NCBI lineage: Eukaryota > Viridiplantae > Streptophyta > Zygnematophyceae > Desmidiales > Peniaceae > Penium > Penium margaritaceum. The sequence goes on from SZWC01041118.1 coordinate 9,921, forward strand.
GAGCAGATTGAGGAAGCAGCAGACTTAAGCAACCAGTGTGGAAGCCCGCATGCTACATCAACAACGCTGCTGCCTCAACCTGCTGCATAGATTGTAGCTAAACTATTGCCACTACCTTTCCAGTGTTGTACCATTCTTGGAACCAGTTGTAGCCACACTTCTAGTCTCCCTCAGAATATCTGGTGGTGTGAACTAGCCACTGCTAAGGATCCTCCAGGGTCCACACTTGCCCTCAGGCCAACACACTGGGTGACCTGAAAGGAAAAGGGTAACAATTATTGCAAGGATGAATGGGATGAAAACTGACAGTGAGAGCCATTGAGCCAGGTGACATCATTCAAGACAAGGTGTGGAGAAAGTAGGTATTTCCAAAAGGGCCACTACAAAGATCACACTCAATTCGAACTAGCACGCATGAAACTTGTACTTCCTTGGGGCTGAAGAGCGTGGATGCATAGGCAGTGTGCAATGAAATGCTCCACCTGTCACTCACAAGTAGATTACCCAAGGGCAGGCAAGTATTGTGGTGTGGCCTTGCCAGAAGCAATCATCAAGGGATGGGCAATTTTCAATGCTAGAGGCAGCCACACCGGATGTCGAGTTCTGGCTAAAACAAACCCTACAAGCGATGGAGCTGGAGGAGGGCCAAGAGGCCCAGTCACTAGTGCTATTACACTTGTAGAGGAGGGGGCGGCTCAAAAAGTGGAGGAGGAAGCACTGGGAGAGTTGCTGATACCTACTACGGTGAGGAGGTATTGCTCACGCTTCCAGCCTATGGTGGTGATAAAACAAGACAAACAAGGAGGAAAACTTATCACATTGTGGAGCCTTGTGATCTATGGCATCTCGTTGCTTATGCTTGCATATTGTTGATCTTCCTGTTGATGTTTTGCCCCATTGCATGCCCAAGTGCGGCGCCGGGAGGCGTCAATAAGCCACCAAAGAGTGGAAAATCCTCACTGTTGGATCTAGTGGCTCAAGGATTACACGGATCATGAAATGGAGGATTGCCTCTAAATTTTGACAAGTTGCTGACTCTGGTGGAAGTTGTTTCACCGGAATGGGAGAAGGAGGGAGATATGGACTTCCAAAGTTGGGGTGTGCACGGCGGCTCTAGGAGTCAGTCGCGGTTCGACTTCCGATGAATAATCGACCGGACCGAGTAGCAAATGTCCATCTGGGGATTTGGCTCCGGAAGGGCTGCTGAGGCATCTGGTGAATGATCTACTGGATGTCAGTAGTGTAGTTTGTTACTGAGGGACTTAGCCAAAGTTATGGCTCGACGTCCGAAACTCAGTACTACATTTTGTTACTCGGGGACAATCAGAATTCTGACTGCAGGTCCGCGAACAGGTTTCGACCCACATCAATCCCCATCACCAAACTTGATGATTAACTCATCGAAACAGACCCCAAAGGCACGAGGGGCACCGCCACTATGTG
>SZWC01041120.1:0-11362 GCA_023375785.1 Penium margaritaceum
CATATACATATACATATACATATACATATACATATACATATACATATACATATACATATACATATACATATACATATACATATACATATACATATACATATACATATACATATACATATACATTGACGTATACATAAACATATACATACACATCTATGTACACATGAAAACAGATATACATACACATATACATATACAAGTTTATAGGCATACACATACACATACACATACACATAAAAATACATATACATACAAATTGACATAAACAGTTGAGAAATACCAATTTCAGCGGCCGAGTTCTACTCAAATTTCCTTCCGCGTCTCCTAAAATACTGGGGGAATTCTCCTCCAAGTCAATGGTGTCATATATTCTCACTGGCCAGTGACCCTTCATCTTCCAGTACATCTTCAACCTCAAGGTGACCCTTCAGCTGCTAGTGACCCCTTCAACGTCTAAGTGACTTTTCAGCTGCTAGTGACCCTTCAGCTTTAAGGTGACCCTACAACTGCCAAGTGAACCTTCAGCTGGCCTGGGCCGTAATGTAACCACCTAGGTAGTTATGTAACTCCCTACGACTCCCTGGAAAAGGTTCATGTGAGAAAGACTTCCAGGCCTCCTTAAGGGCGACAAGTTGACTCAGTCCAATGTGCCTTCAATTGTCAATTCAACCAGCCATGTGTCAGGCACTCCCAGCTCCTCACTCAAGATATCCAAGTGCTGCCTCCAGGACTTGGACCTTGTACAGTGTACAGCATACATCGTCACTAAGGTCCCTCAGCGACAAGGCACATTGGGAAGACGCTCTGTGGTTCAAAAAATATCCAAGCTCTGCCTCTAGCACTTGGTGTGCTACTCAGATTGTACAGCTTCAACACCTACTACTACTACGTGTCTGGTTTCCAGACTTAGCGTAAGTGAGCTGTATTGATTCACATCCTTGTACATACTTCTCCATGTCATGTATGTGTATAAGTATATGCTAGCTAATTGTGTTTGCGAAACCTCGTGTCCAAGTGTACTTACACCAATCAATGTTCTAGTTTTTATGACATGGTATCAAAGCAGGGTGACGGCATGTGACCAACAACAGCAGACACAAGGAGTGCAAGCACCATGGACGAAGTGGAGGACTTCCAACGGCTACATCAGGAGGCATTCATGCAATGAATGCAACATGGTCAGGAGCAGCAACAGGCAGAAATCTCTACACTTGCCACACAGTATGCAAAGCAGATGGAACTACTCCGTCTACAGTTTGAGGCTCACACTACCCAACTTCAGAAGGAGTTCAACCGTCAAATGCAGGAAGCAGACATGCATAGACACCATGCGCCACTACCTTGTTAACAAGCCGAAGAGACCCTGAATGCAACCTGGTAACAAGCATAGCAAATTGTCTCTCAGGTACAAGAAGAGGCTCAGACTCGCATCAATAATTTGATGCAAAAGTACGCACAAGCAGCAGCTTCTGCAAAACCCCAATCCGGTTCCAGCAGCTCATCCTGCAGGAGTTCATCTTGCATCAGCCTGTCCCGTAGCAGCTTAGCCTGCAACAGGCAATCTGTTTGCACTTGTCGGAGGAATACAACTCCTGGCTCTGGCTCCCTATTCCCCAGACCCGGTGAGCATGCCAGCTATCTCCAACACCGTACAAGTAGACAAAATCAGCACAGAGAAGTTCAATGGTGAACACTTCTCCCACTAGGCATTCAACATTGAAGCTGCAACCCGACCACACAAGATGTGGCAGTTCTTCAACATGCAGTGCAAACCCCCAGCCCCCGGCAACCCACCAGATTTCCTTGAATAGTTCAACCACTACAGCTTCATGGCATACTCAGTCCTCCTCAAGCGTGTGGTACCACGCATCCAACAAGCTCTCCGCATGTACAAAGACACAACCGAACCTGCCTACTCAGCATGGCATTACCTCAAGCAGCAATACCAGGCTAACGACTCCACCTAGAAATCTTTCTTCCTCATAGAAATCTCTCACATCCACACAAACCAGTTCAACAGTAACGAACTTTACATCAACAGAGCAAAAGGCATTTGCAACCAGCTAACTGTCACAGACTCACCGCTTCCAGCTGTCCTCCTCATATCCTTCATCATGAATGGCCTTGGTGATAAATGGAGAGATGTGAAGCGCATACTCCGCTATACACAGCTTCACCTCGTCAGCAAAAACTTCGTCTACACGATGCTACTTTAGGAACAACGTGACAAGCAGCTTGAACAACACTATGAGTAAGCACTCGTCAACCTTGTTCACCATTGCTCTATGATCCTCATAAATGAAGGACAATTTGTACTCCGCTGAAAACTCGTCGCCATCATTTTCAACATCGTTCACCCAAAGCCAGAGAAGGGTGTCGTCATCAATTTCCCAACGAACATCGCCAACGATGCACCCCTCATCTCTGGCCCCTAAAATCCCGGGCAGCGTCCAGCAATCATGTGGAGATGTTGCAGCAGAAAGGGACAAATTGAAAAAGATTGCTAGATACGACAATGACATCAACAGGAAAGAGAAGGCATCAAACCATCAAGGCCTATATCGTCGCAACAAGGGACACGGACCAAAAAAAAACAAGCTCTCCAAGTCATAAGAAAAGACGAGTAGCAGACGGAGAAGCAGAAGGATGAAAAAAACCCCAACAATACCAAGGAGGCAGCAGATGAAGTGGGACATGAGTATGGTTTCTCTTTCTATGCAAACCTATCTGCAGCTGAACAGAAGCAACTTCTACGACACCCGGATATCTTCTACTTATATAGCGAAAGCAAAGAGCACATCACCTATGACGCCAGCACCCTACACAACCTCAGGCCATACCCAAAAACGTCTACGGTGATGGTGGGGAACATGGCAGAACTGCCTGTCAACGGCATTAGCGATCTCAAAGCTCGTGCACACAACAACATCGATGTCACCATCAGGGATGTGCTCTACGTCGCTGGTATCTCCGCGAACCTCATCTCCATGGGAAAACTGATGATGAAGGGACTACTCTTCACCACAAAAGATATGGAGCTCTTTGTTAGCACAGTCAGAGGAGAGCTCATTGCAATGGGAGAATTGCAAAGCAACGGCATGATTAGACTTTAGCTTTATCCTCGTCGTATCAAACAGACAATCGCAGCCGCGCCCGAAAAATCTTTAGCCCCGATCAAAGTTTTCCACATAGCAAAATTTTCAACACCTCCGTACTTCTCCAACAACAAAGTGCATCTTTAGAAGCATCCTCCTAGCCCCGATACAGCTTCTACCGGAGGCTTTGTTGAATGGGACAGCCCTCCCCCATGTCAAATAAAAGTTTTGTGGACAATGGCATCTTCGAGATCAACTGGGCACACCTCCACACCTTCTCCAACTCGCCTTCCACCTCCACCAATTGTCACAACATCACCATCTTCACCACTCAAAGTTTCCTTCATGGATTTCCTTTGTCTCTAACATGCTCGACCATCTTGAACCAAGGGGAGTGTTGAGAAAAACCAGTTTCAGCGGCCGGGTTCTACTTAAATCTCCTTTCAAGTGTCCTTAAACACTTCGGGAATTCTCCTCCAAGGCAATGGGTTTTTACTTTGTCACTGGCCAGTGACCCTTCATCTTCCAGTACATCTTCAACCTCCACGTGACCCTTCAGCTGCTAGTGACCTCTTCAACTTCTAAGTGACCCCTTAGCAGTTAGTGACCCTTCAGCTTCTCGGTGACCTTACAATTGCCGAGTGAACCTAAAGCTGGCCTGGGTGGTCATGCAACCACCTAGGTAGTTATGTAACTCCTTACAACTTCCTGGAAAAGGTTTATGTGACAAGGACTTCCAGGCGTACTTAAGGATGACCAGTTGACTTAGTCCAGTTTGCCTTCTGTTGTCAATTCAAGCAGCCGTCCGTCAGGCACTCCTAGCTCCTCCGTCAAGATCTCCAAGTGCTGCCTCCAGCACTTGGACCTTGTACAGTGTACAGCATACATTGTCACTGAGGTCCCTCAGTGAGAAGGCATCCATGGCGGACGCCCTGTGGTTCAAACTACATCCAATTTCTGCCTGTGGCACTTGGTGTGCTACTCAGATTCTACAGTTAGAACACCTTCTACTACTACGCGTCTGGTTTCCAGACATAGGGTAAGTGAGGTGTGTGGATTCAGATCCTTTTACATACTTGTCCATGTCATATATGTGTATAAAATATGCTAACTAATTATGTGTGCTAAACCTCGTGTCCAAGTGTGCTTTCACCCATCAATGTTCTAGTTTTCATGACATGGTATCAAAGCAGGGTGACGGCCTGTAACCAACAACAACGGACAAGAGGAGTGGAAGCACCATGGACGAAGTGGAGGACTTCAAACGGCTACATCAGCAGGCATTCATGCAAGGAATGCAACACGGTCAAGAGCAGCAACAGGCAAAAATCTCTACACTCGCCACACACTACGCAGAGCAGATGGAACTACTCCATCTAAAGTTTGAGGCTCGCACTACCCAACTTTAAAGCGAGTTCAACCTTCATATGCAGGAAGCACATCTGCACAGACAGCATGAGACATTGCGACGTCAACAAGCCGAAGAGACACTGAATGCAACCAAGAAACAAGCATAGAAAAATGTCTCTCAGCTACAAGAAGAGGCTCAGACTCGCATCAATAACTTGATGCAATTGTACACACAAGCAGCAGCTTCAGCAAAACCCCAATCTGCTTCCAGCAGCTCATCGTGGAGCAGTTCATCTTGCAGCAGGCCATCCCGTAGCAGCTTAGCCTGCAACGGGCAATCTGTTTGCACCTGCCGGAGGAATACAACTATTGGCATCGGCTCCCTCTTCCCCAGACCTGGTGAGCATGCTAGCCATCTCTAACACCCTACAAGCAGACAAAATCAGCACAGAGAAGTTCAATGGTGAAGACTTCTCCCACTGGGAATTCAACTTTCAAGCTGCAACCCGACCACACAAGCTGTGGCAGTTCTTCAACAAGCAGTGCAGACCCCTAGCCCCCGGTAGCCCACCAGATTTCCTCGAACAGTTCAACTACTACAGCCTCATGGCATACTCAGTCCTCCTGAAGAGTGTGGTACCACACATCCAACAAGCTCTCCGCTTGTACAAAGACACAACCGAACCTGCCTACTCAGCATGGTAGTACCTGAAGCAGTAATACCAGGCACCCGACTCCAACTAGCAATGTTACTTCCTCACAGAAATCTCTCACATCCACACAAGCCAGTTCAACGGTAACAAACTCTACATCAACAGAGCAAAAGGCATTCGCGACCACCTCACTGTCACAGACTCACCGCTTCCAGAATTCCTCTTCGTATCCTACATCATGCATGGCCTTGGTTTCAAATGGAGAGGTGTGAAGCGCATACTCCACTATACACAGCCTCACCTCCTCAGCAAAAACCTCGTCTGCACAATGTTACTTCAGGTACAACATGAAAAGCAGCTTGAAAAACACCATGAGCAAGCACTCGTCAAAATTGCTCACCGTTGCTCTAAGATGTCCTCATAAATGAAAGACAATTTGTACTCCACTGAAAGCTCGTCGCCATCATTTTCTCCATCCTTCACCCAAGGCCAGAGAAGGATGTTTTCATCAATTCTCCAACGAATGCCGCCAAAAAGTGCATCCCTCATCTTTTGCGCCCAAAATCGTGGGCAGCGTTTGGCAATCACGTGGAGATGTTCCAGCAAAAAGGGACACATTGAAAAAGATTGCTGGATGCGACAATGACATCAACGGGAAAGAGAAGGCATCAAACCAACAAGGCCTATATCGTGGCAACAAGGGACACCAACCAAAAAACAACAAGCTCTCCAAGTCATAAGCAAAGACAAGTAGAAGTCGGAGAAGTAGAAGGATGAAGACAATCCCAACAACACCAAGGAGGCATTACATGAAGTGGGACATAAGTATGGTTTCTCCTGCTATGCAAACCTATCTGCAGCTGAACAGAAGTAACTTCTACAACACTTGGATATCTTCTACTTGGATAGCGGAAGCAACGAGCACATCACCTATGACGCCAGCACCCTACACAACCTCAGACCATACTCAAAAGGTTCTACTGTGATGGTGGGGAACATGGCAGAACCGCCTATCAACGGCATTGGAGATCTCAAAGCTCGTGCACACAACAACATCGAGGTCACCATCAGTGATGTGCTCTACGTCCTTTGCATCTCCACGAACCTTATCTCCATGGGAAAACTGATGATGAAGGGACTACTCTTCACCACAAAAGACATGGAGCTCTTCGTTAGCACAATCAGAGGAGAGCTCATTGCAAAGGGAGAATTGCAAAGTAACAGCATGATCAGACTTTAGCCTTATCCTCGTCATCTCCAACAGAAAATCGCAGCCAAGGCCGACAAATGCTCAGTCCCGATGAAGGTTTTCCACATAGTAAAATTTTGAACGCCTCCGTACTCCTCCAACAACAAAGTGCATCTTTAGAAGGATCCTCATAGCCCCGACACAGCTCCTACCGGAGGCTTTGTTGAATGGGACAGGCTCCCCCATATCCAATAAAAGTTTTTTGGACAATGACATCTTCACAAACAACCGGGCACTCCTCCACACCTTCTCCAACTCACCTTCCACCTCCACCAATTGTCACAACATCACCATCTTCACGACTCAAAGTTTCCATCATGGATTTCCTTTGTCTCTAACATGCTCGACCATCTTCACTTGAGGAGAGGTGTCAAGAAAAACAAGTTTCAGCGGCTGGGTTCTAGTGAAATCTCCTTTCAGCTGTCCTGAAACACCTCGGGAATTCTCCTCCAAGTCAATGGGTTTTGAAATTTTCATCACCCAGTAACCCTTCATCTTCCAGTACATCTTCAACCTCCAGGTGACCCTTCAGCTGCTAGTGACCCCTTCAACTTCTAAGTGACCCCTCAGCTGTTAGTGACCCTTCAGCTTCCCAGTGACCTTACAACTGCCCAGTGAAACTACAGCTGGCCTGGGTGGTTATGCAACCACCCAGGTAGTTATGTAACTCCTTACAACTCCGTGGAAAAGTTTTTTGTGAGAAGGACTTCCAGGCGTACTTAAGGGTGACCAGTTGACTTAGTCCAGTATGCCTTCTGTTGTCAATTCAAGCAGCCGTCCATCGGGCAGTCCGAGCTACTCCGTCAAGATCTCCAAGTGCTGCCTCCAGCACTTGGACCTTATAGAGTGTATAGCATACATCATCACTGTAACCAACAATAGCGGACAAGAGGAGTGCAAGCACCATGGACAAAGTTGAGGACTTCCAACGGCTACATCAGCATGAATTCATGCAAGGAATGTAACATCGTCTAGAGTAGCATCATGTAGAAATCTCTACAATCGCCACACAGTATGCAGAGGAGATGGAACTACTCCGTCTGGAGTTTCAGGCTCACACTACCCAGCTTCAGTACGAGTTTAACCATCAGATGCATGAAGCAGACATGCACACATAGCATGAGACACTGTGACGTCAACAAGCCGAAGAGACCCCGAATGCAACCACACAACAAGCATAGAAAATTATTTCTCAGCTACAAGAAGAGGCTCAGACTTGCGTCAATAACTTGATGCAACTGTATGCACAAGCAACAGCTTCAGCAAAACCTCAATCCGGTTCCAGCAGCTCATCCTGCAGCAGTTCATCTTGCAGCAGCCCATCCCGTAGCAGCTTAGCCTGCAACAGGCAATCTGTTTGCCCTTGCCGGAGGAATACAACTATTGGCTCGGGCTCCCTGTTCCCCAGACCTGGTGAGCATGCCAGCCATCTCCAACACCCTACAAGCAGACAAAATCAGCACAAAGAAGTTTAATGGTGAAGACTTCTCCCACTGGGCATTCAACTTTGAAGCTGCAACCCGACCACACAAGCTGTGGCAGTTCTTCAACAGGCAATAAAAACGCCCAGCCCCCGGCAGCCCACCAGATTTCCTCGAACAGTTCAACTACTGCAGCTTCATGGCATACTCAGTCCTCCTCAAAAGCATGGTACCACACATCCAACAAGCTCTCCGCATGTACAAAGACACAACCAAACCTGCCTGCTCAGCATGGCAGTACCTCAAACAGCAATACCAGGCCAACGACACCACCTAGAAGTCTTACCTCCTCACAGAAACCTCTCACATCCACACAAGCTAGTTCAACGGTAATGACTCTACATCAACAGAGCAAAAGGCATTCGCGACCAGCTCACTGTCACAGACTCACTGCTTCCAGAAGTCCTCTTCGTATCCTACATATGAAGGGCCTTGGTGACAAATGGAGATATGTGAAGCGCATACTCCGCTATACACAGCCTCACCTCCACAGCAAAAAGTTTGTTTGCACAATGTTACTTCATAAACAACGTGACAAGCAGCTTGAACAACACTATGAGGAAGCACTCGTCAACCTTGCTCACTGTTGCTCTAAGATTTCCTCATAAATGATGGACAATTTGTACTCCGCTGAAAGCTCGTTGCAATCATTTTCACCGTCGTTCACCCCAAGCCAGAGAAGGATGTTGTCATCAATTCCCCAACGAACGTCGTCAAACACTGCATCCCTCATCTCTGGCCCCCAAAATCCCGAGCAGTGTCCAGCAATCACGTGGAGATGTTGCATCAGAAAGGGACACATTGAAAAAGATTGCTGGATGGGACAATAACATCAACAGGAAAGAGAAGGCATCAAACCATCAAGGCCTATATCGTGGCAACAAGGGACACCGAACAAAAAACAACAAGCTCTCCAAGTCATAAGCAAAGACGAGTAGCAGATGGAGAAGCAGAAGGATGAAGACAATCCCAACAACACCAAGGAGGCAGCAGATGAAGTGGGACAGAAGTATGGTTTCTCCTGCTATACAAACCTATTTGCAGCTGCACAGAAGCAATTTCTACGACACCCAGATATCTTCTACTTGGATAGCGGAAGCAACGAGCACATCACCTATGACGCCAGCACCCAACACAACCTCAGGCCATACCCAAAAATGTCTAGGGTGATGGTGGGGAACATGGCATAACTACCTATTAACGGCATTGGTGATCTCAAAGCTCTTGCATACAACAACATCAATGTCACCATCAGTGATGTGCTCTACATCCCTGGTATCTCCGCGAACCTCATCTCCATGGGAAAACTGATGATGAAGGGACTACTCTTCACCACAAAAGACATGGAGCTCTTCGTTAGCATACTCAGAGGAGAGCTCATTGCAAAGAGAGAATTGCAAAGCAAGGTATGATCAGACTTTAGCTTTATCCTTGTCGTCTCCAACAGACAATCGCAGCCGCGCCCGACAAATATTCAGCCCCGATCAAGGTTTTCCACACAGCAAAACTTTCAGCGCCTCCGTACTCCATCAACAAAGTGCATCTTCAGAAGGATCCTCCTAGCCCCGACACAGCTTCTACCAGAGGCTTTGTTGAATGGGACAGCCCTCCCCCATGTCCAATAAACGTTTTCTGGACAATGGCATCTTTACGATCAACTGGGCACTCCCCCACACCTTCTCCAACTCGCCTTCCAAGTCCATCAATTGTCACAATATCACCATCTTCACTACTCAAAGTTTCCATCATGGATTTCCTTTGTCTCTAACATGCTCGACCATCTTCAACCAAGGAGAGATGCTGAGAAAAACCAGTTTCAGCGGCCGGGTTCTACTTAAATCTCCTTTCAGGTGTCCTAAAACACTTTGGGAATTCTCCTCCAAGTCAATGGGTTTATACATTCTCACCGGCCAGTGACACTTTATCTTCCAGTACATCTTCAACCTCCAGGTGACCCTTCAGCTGCTAGTGACCCCTTCAACTTCTAAGTGACCCCTCAGCTGTTAGTGACCATTCAGCTTCCCGGTGACCTTACAACTGCCAAGTGAACCTACAGCTAGCCTGGGTAGTTAAGCAACCACCCAGGTAGTTATGTAACTCCTCACAACTCCCTGGAAAAGGTTTGTGTGAGAAGTACTTCCAGGCCTACTTAAGGGTGACCAGTTGACTAAGTCCAGTATGCCCTCTGTTGTCAATTCAAGTTGCCGTCCGTCAGGCACTCCCAGCTCCTCCGTCAAGATCTCCAAGTGCTCCCTCCAGCATTGGACCTTGTACAGTGCTGTCCTAGGAATCCTACCAGAGAGTCCTAGATCCGGGCGTTGTTGTCGGTGCTGTCGATCCTTTCTGTTGCCGCAAATGTTTGCAGCATGTCATTCTGTATGCGAAAAATAGCAATTGCTTGCCGGATATCTCACTTGAGGCCGTTGTTCTAGTGAAAACAGAGTTCGTCAGACGCGATGTCTGCTACGGTGATGATTTTGCGGAATCTCCGTGTGTACTCCGCCACGCTAGACTGATGGCGTAGGTGCTGGAGCTTGAACCGTGCGTCGGGTTTCTTGTTCAATCGTCCAAAGTGTACAAGCATTGCACGCGAGAGTTAGTTCCGGTCGGTTGGTGGCATCAGAGCGTCTTGCCGTTGTGGATTGATCTGCTCCAAGAGTAGAACATGTGCGGTCAATGATGTGAGACGGGCGCCATGACTCGTTGATGATGCTCCTCCGGTCTCGTGCTGTCGTTGGATGGTCTTTAGGTTGGACCACCAATTGAACGCCGTGCCACACAAAAGGGTGGCCTCAAGGTTAATTTTCTTTTGATCCTCGTTGACTCTAGCTGCGGTGAAGTACACCTCCAAAATCATCAGCCACATCCAGACCGTTGGTCCTTTTTTAGTTTTTAGGATCGAACGATTCTGGTGGAGCCGGATGGATTCTTGGTTCACTTGAGAATTGGGAATTTCTCTTGACGAGCATCGCTTCACTTGTGCTTGCGTTGCAAAGAGCCTCCATCACGACGTTGAGTTGTTGGAGTAGGTGGCTGTTGATTCCTTTGAGTGCGGAGATCCTCTTTACCAGTTCCTCATTGATCCATGCCTGTTGTACAGTGCCACCTGTCATCCATACCGTCGTCATCGAGGCTGCTGGTAGGGGCGGCTAGTTTCTCGCCGTTGGGACCGTGACCGGATTGGTCGCCAAAGCCGTGTAAGTTGTTCCAGCTGCCGCGAAGCCTGCCACGCCAGCATTTGCTGGTGCTTTAGGGTTCGCGTGCATTGGCAGGTTCTGCTCCTCCATCACCGAAGTCGTCGCCAAAGACCCGCTGCTAGTCTTCGGTTGCGCTCGCTCGCTTTACGTTGTAGTCACGAAGTCTTCGAGGTCTTGACGTGCAAGATGCACTGAAGACTTGTGCAAGGGGTCATCTGGATGGGTAAAGTAGTCAGATGCCTCTCAAGCACTGCTATGCGCTGATACCAAGTGTTACACCGAACGGAGCATAGATGGTGAATAGGTAGAAGTTGCGAGGTAAAACATGATTTAGAAA
>SZWC01041127.1:0-11356 GCA_023375785.1 Penium margaritaceum
TGGGTCTTTCATCAGAAGTACACGCTTAACGGTGCGCTCGACAAGTAGAAGGCACGTCTCACTGCCAAGGGAAATTATCCAAGTCCCCGGGGTTGACTTTGATGAGACATTTGCCCTTGTCAGACACTACACGGCAGCTCGAGCCCCGTAGTACACCATAATCGGGAGCTCGTGCAGATCGACGTGAACAATGCATTCTTGCCTGGATGGTTGGATGAGGAGATCTATATGCCACAGCCTCCAAGGTTCTCTGATGGTATTGATAGAGTCTGGAGATTGCAAAGACTCTCTATGGCCGCAACAAATCATCATGATATTGGAACCAGAAAATCACTTCACCCTGGAGAAGGAGGGGGTACCGACGTAGCGTTGTGGATCCTCCCCTCTTCGTCACTCCATGATCTGCACCATTTTCCACCATCCTTGTCTACGTCAACCACTTACTGGTTGCGTCCTTGAGTTGAAAGGAAGCGTCTTCCATGAAGTCCCTGTTGCAATCTACATACAAGATAAAAGACTTGGGTCCAGCTTGTGTCTTTCTCGGTATGGAGCCTGAGAGTAACCACACTCGTCGTATTCTTCACGTTCACCAGGCTACATACGTCAAGAGCCTGGGGGAGCACTTTTCCTCCTTGCTTGAGTGTGTGTCCACTACATCAATACCGATGATGTCCGCTGGGCAGAGGTTGTTGAAAACACTGAACGTATCAAAGCTGGGGAAGCCAGTGGATGTGACCGGCTATCTGGGAGTCATAGGGTCCGTGATGTACCTGGCTACCACCATGAGAGTAGATTTTGCCTTTGTTTTGAACTTTCTTGCTCAGTTCTCCCAGTGCCAAAGGGCACGACACATGGAGGCCGCGTTGTGTGTTATCAGGTATACGCTCTCTATTGCCCAAATCAGTCTCTGTTACCGCGCGCAACAGTCGGTGGACATTGACGGGTACACTGACAGTGATTGGACGCATGATACGGATGCTTGTAGTCGCACTGGCTTTGTCTTTCTCGTTCGTGGGACAACTAAATCATGGAAAAGCAACAAGCAGGGTTGTGTGGCACACAATTCAAGAGAAGCCGGGTGTGATGCTCTTGGTGCAGGCACGTGTGAGATTGTCTGGCTATGTCGATTGTTGCAATAGTTGCATGTTCCCATCCACTGCATCACTTCACGCAGCGACAGTCACAGCACGAAAGCTATCGCTGAGCATGATGACATGCATCACACTTGCACAAAGAACATCAATGTGGAATACCATGTTGTGCATGAATGCGTGGCTCTAGGCGATGTTCAGATTGTGTGGGTTGACACTCAACAACAACGAGATGACTTCATCACAAAGGCACTTAGCAGCAATGTCTTCAAGGCAGCAGTCCACTCTGTTGAGCTGCTATATGTTCGTGATGCTCCTTGTCGATCTGTCGTGCCAATGCTTGTGTGCGTTCCTGTGTTATGTCACTTCTTGTGACGACGGTGTTGTAACTGTGAGTGGCTGTGTGCATGCCACTTGTGGGTCACGGGAGTGTTGGTTACGTGTCAGTACCACACAATGGCCTTTGGCCTCGTTGCACACTCATCTCACTGATGCATGTGACTGACCAGAGAGAAGTAACACACTTGACAACTTCATCGTGGGGACGTGGCTGCACGATGGCCCACTCATTGGATCAAGTGGACAAAGAGCTTCACTGACATGCTCTTGTGCCTCATGCTTATGTTCATGCAGGTGGAACCTATTCTAGAGCACATGTTGGGGCAGTTGCATTGTTGATGCAGCGCGCGGGCTTCCATGCTTGTTGCTTAGTCTGCTGCCTCCTGTGTCTGCCGCTCTAGAGTCTAAATCTGAGTGCTCTATGTTTGTTACTCAGAGATGCACGCGCCAGTGTTTGCGCCAGAAAGTAGCTGAAAACTGGAAGTGACTGGTTAAACAACAAGAATGAACAACAATGGGAGACCCCTCCAAATTCTAGCTCCACCCTAGCTCTGTAGAGCTTGCTACTCACTTTCTAAGCCAATCACAAAATAGACATATTTTCTGGCAGGTAGGGTTTTGTCGGTGAGCCCTGCCGGATGACCGACAGACCAAACCCGGGGGTCATCCGTTTTGCCTAAAAACTGGACCATACCATAATACGCACGCTGTGAACACAGTCGTGTGGTTAGAATGAGCTAGAAAAACAGCAGTGAGGAGTTATGGCTGCCTAAACCCAGGCAGCATCTATGCTAGTCCCCAGTGCCAGCAGTGCCAGAAAATCATGAAACTTGGACCCTAGGTATGACACAGCGCTGTGAATGCAACATTGTAGTCAGACATGGCGCTAGATGTGTGCATGCAGCATATGCAACGACAGTGCCTGCCGGCGACACGGCTGCCAAGGAGGTCTGCCGATGGAGCTGAGCACGAAGGAGGGAGGAGGCTCCAGCAAACTGCGTGTAGGCCTCAGCGTGCGTCGGCTCCACCGGACGACACTCCATCTATGTCGCATCTCGTTGTCAATCATCTGCACGCCGATGTACACAAGCCAAGAGGATACAACAGAGTACGAGTGAGAGATGTGAGACAAAAGCCAACACTCTCCCATGACTCACAGGCACAGTGCACTTGGACAAGCAGAGAACACAGAGACCAAGCAGACAGGGAGAGAAAATTTCACGGACGCACACCGACTGCACTTAGCCTTCTTGAGTCACGCTTAAGTGCCTTGGGCAGAAAATCAGCCAACTACTATGCTCTCTCAACCCACACAATGCTGATGCTGCCGTCATGCAACAACAAAAGAACATAGTGATACTCAACATTGATGTTCTTTGTGGGAGTGTGATGCACGCTGTCATTGTCGGGAATGGCCAAGGCACTTTTACTGTCACAGTGCAATGTGATGGATGGAAATGACTGAAGCAACTCGGACAACAGGCGGCGTAGCCACATACTGTCACAAGCGCCAGAACTAAGGACGACAAACTTAGCCTCAACATTGCTACATGCAATGCAACCTTGCTTGGCGCTGCACCAGGATACAACCATTTCGCCAAC
Source organism: Penium margaritaceum (assembly GCA_023375785.1). Taxonomy (NCBI): domain Eukaryota; kingdom Viridiplantae; phylum Streptophyta; class Zygnematophyceae; order Desmidiales; family Peniaceae; genus Penium; species Penium margaritaceum. The sequence continues at coordinate 3,033 of SZWC01041127.1, forward strand.
AAGGAAGATCCAACCAATACGACTCTTACTGTCCGGACTGCCTGCCCAATCATTGTCGGTGTATCCCGTCGCCACAATGGAAGACTATCAATGGAACATGAGGCCTCGCTGTGGGATAGAGACGACGTAGCAAAACACTTGGATCACGGTCTCCAAGTGGAGGTGACCAGGCTCCTGAGAGAACTGTGCCAGGAGATTGACGGCAAACGCAATGTCCGGATGCGTCGTCATCGCCAGGAACATTAGTGACCCGATGTCGCGCAAGTACGTGGTCACATCTGTTGGCTCCCCCACCACGGCTGGATAAGTGCTCTTGAGCATCGTCTCACCATCAGGCGACGTGCGTGAGGATGCTCTTGGCGCGAGGGGCAGGTTCTTGGCGAAACGCTCCGACTAGGTCTAGACGTAGGCAGCCGATGGACATGCAGGATGCCCGCAGAGCGATCGTGCTCATGTTCCATGCCTAGAAAGACTCGTTCTAGCCTGAATTCCTTCATGTGGTAGACAGCATACAACAAGTCCTTGACCCGCTGGATGGCAGTTGCATCCGGCGATGCGATGAGAAGGTCGTTGACATAGACCAGGAGAGCGACGAGGGTCTAACCTCACGGACTAATGAATAGCGCGGGGTCGGCAGAGCTGCAAAGGAGGCCACCGCTGAGAAGCATACGGCTGATCTCTTGGCTCTAGTAGCGTAGTAACTGCTTCAAGCCATAGAGGGCCTTCCGCAGCTTCTAGACTTTACCGGAGCCATCGTCCAAGCCTAGAGGCTGCAACATGTAGTGATCCTCGCCATACTGTCATCTATGGAGAACGGCGTTGCTCACATCCATCTGATGCAGTTCCCACTCGTGCTGGGTAACCAGGCTGAACAACGCCCGACTGGTGAAGAACTGACCGACCGGGCCAAAGATCTGGTCATAGTCAATCCCAGGGACCTGAGCAACCCTTTGGCTGTGGGACGGGCCTTGTACTTGTCCAGGGACCCATCTGGCTTCCACTTTCACCGGAGAACCCACTTGGCGCCAATGGCCTTACGACCTGGGGGGAGGTCGACGAGCTTATACACATGATGTTGCCAAATGGCGACAAGCTCGTTGGTGCATGCAGCCTCCCAGTTTGCGGCCTTGGGAGATGCCCGAGCCTCATGTACGGTGGCTGGGTCCTCTGGTCGCTCCGTGGGGCGGGCAGTGAGGGCGTGCGCGTCCCGCGTCCCTGGTGGCATCCGCGTGAGCATGGCCTCAACGACATACCGATGCTCCTGATTGCCCAAAGTTAGCCCTGGATGTAGGTCAGTGATGACTGACAGTGTGGCCAAGCCAAGTGCCTTGGTGCCAGGGTCCCCACTCACGACTGTGAAAGTGGGTCTGACATGAGATGAGGAGCCTCGTTGGATGACATTGGGTTGTGGTATGAGAGGAAGTGAGGAGGCGGCCTGAGTGCTCACCGTCGGCCTGTGTCTAAGGCTCGCGCCTGGGCCACGTGTGTAGTACGCTGATACGGACGGGGCGTCCGACCGTAAGGGGTTGGCGGACACGGACAGGGCAATTGGCTCTGAGGGGCTGGCGGACATGGACATGGCAGTCAGTCGTGAGGGGCTGACAGACACGGACGGGGCGGCCGGAAGTGAGGGGATGGCAGACACGGACGGGGTAACCGGTTGTGAGGGGATGGTGGACATAGATAGGGTGGCTGACCTTGAGGGGCTCGCGGACACGGTCGGGGCAGCCGGCTCTAAGGGGCTGTCGGGCACAGATGGAGCAGCCGGCCCTGAGGGGTTGGAGGACACGGACGAATCAGCCTACCCTGAGGGGCTGGCGGACACGGGCGGGGTATCCAGCTCTGAGGGCCTATTGGGCATAGATGGGACAACCGACCCTGAGGGGTTGGTGGACGCAGATGGGACAGCCCGCGCAGACGGACGCGCGGGCGCAGACGATGAAACGACCGGACGCGGATGGATGGAGGACGGACCCACCACTCCCCCACGTGATGGGAGGAACATCAACGTGCCAGAACAAAGGAGGTTGTGGGAAAATAGGTCCTCAAAGAAGAGGGCATCTCGGGACTCGACGATGCAGTGCCGGGTGGGATCCCAGAAACGCCATGCCTTTGACTGACGCAACATGCTAAGGAAGGTGCAGGGACGGCCGTGAGACTCGAGCTTGCCACCCTGGTGTGGGGCAAGCAGCCACACGATGGCGGCGTAGTCCAGACCCGGGCCGGACGCAGGTCGGCTGTTATGGTGTGGACTCACCGGGAATGGGTCGGCCCGGGTAGCCCAGACCCTCACCACACCAGTGCTGTTATGGTGTGGACTCACCGGGAATGGGTCCATGGGGAATCCAGTTCCAGACCCATGTCATGTAGGCCATAGCCTCGAAGCAGAAGCCATAAGGTATGCCGGATTTGGCCCGCATGGTGCGGACTGCGCCGGCCATGGTGCGGTTTCAACGCTCAGGGACGCCGTTCTGGGCATACGTGTAAGGCGCCGCGTTTCATGGTGGAGACCACAGGAGGCCAGGAAGAGTGTGGTCTCCCCAGGAATCTCACCCCCGCAATTGGAACGGAAGCGGCGGAGGGGGCGACCACACTCGCGTTCAGCACGGACGAGCCAGTCCCGAATGGTGGGAGCGACATCAGTCTTCTACCAAAGGCATAAGACCCAACAATAGCGAGAGTAGTCGTCTGTAAGTGTCAGGTTATAACGACCGTGCTCACCGACTGACTCTCTCGGAAGGGAACCCATGACATTAGAGTTGACCAAGTCAAGTGGGGCGGTAACTTGAGAAGCAAAGAGGGGGTGGGTTGAGTGGTGCATCTTCCCTTGAGCACAATCAATACACTCGGTGGGACACAATAAAGGAAAGGAGGCTGGGTCAAGGCCCGTGGCTGGTTTCGTGCGAAGCATGCTGTCAACAACGGTAGGAAGGACGTGACAGAGGCGGCGATGCAGGAGACGCGTGTGTTGTGAAGACCGTGTGCTAGTATCAAACACGTGGCCAGTGGCGGCCGATGAGGAGGGGACAGAGGTAGAAGCGGACGGGCGCGGTACGTGCCACGAGTTGCCACGGGGGGTGGCATGCAAAACAACACGACCTGACGGACACAACACAGGTCATGCGAGTGCCCAGACCATGCGAGTGCGGAATGTCCATTCTCATGCGATCAAGGGTGATGACAAAGAGGAGGATAAGCTCAAGGATAGGGATGAAGAGCACATCAGTCACGAAGAAATCACCATTAGGACCACAGAAGCGAATGACGCTGAAACCACGAATGGGTAACACCTGACCTGAACCCGTCCGAGCCCCGGTGACATCGGTGACGAGACCAAGGACACGAAAGGCCTCACGCGAGGCCGTTATGTGATGTGTGGCCCTGGAGTCGGTGATCCAGGTCTCCAAAGGGTCCTCGATCGGTGTGGCCAGGTCACTAACGGTCACATGGCAATGGGCAAGCGATGCGGGATAGGGAGGAACCAGCGACTACGCAACTCGCACTTCCCTAGGAGTGACTCTTGACGAGCTTCTTTGATGCGGAGGAAGAGCTTGTATGCCTAGGGCATGAGGGTGCTCTGGTCAACCATCGCAGTGAGGAATTCTTGGGAGTAATGAACGAAGACGTCAGAGAAGGTCTCGATGGCGCCGTGCTTGATAGTCAGAAGCGCAATGAGAGGGGATGGTGCGGCGTCTCCGAGGCGGTGCAGGATGTCCTCTGCACACTGCAAGTAGGAAGTGACCGTCTCAGTCTCACCCATGCGGAGGGAGTTGAACTCTCAGATCAGGCGGCTGGTCTCAACGTCACTAGACAGGCAATGAGAGAACGTGAGTATGTGCCATGCCATTGCCGGATCAGGAAGAGCGCCAGTGGTGAGGTTACCGAGGAAGGGCTCAAGGGTGAGACGTGCAGCTGGAGGGGCCACCGGGACAAGGGCATGCACGGCGCGACCAGTGTCACACACCTCGTTGCCTAGGTGGATTCGAAGGGTAGAACATAGCAGGGCCACAAGCTCTCGCCCTGTGCCCAGATCTGGAAGCTTAGCTCACAGCTCCAAAACTGGTCACCAGCCTGAAGCGGAGGCGGTGGGGTTTCAAATTCCTTTGGCCTGCGGCCGGCACCCAGAGTGGGGCTTAGGACTGACGTTACCGTCTGCTATTGGCGCTGTGTGTGCTGCTGCACCAGGTACTATGTGGTGTAGGAGATGGCAGGGCTCGCGTACCCAGGTGGAACAAAAGGTGCTTGCTGACGTTGTTGCTGCTGCTACGGTGGCTGCTACTACTGATGGTGCGGTGGCTGGTGATACTACTATTGCGAATGTTGCTATGCCAACGGTATCAGCAGCTGAAGTGCCGCTAGCTGCTATGTTAGTGTTGTGAGCTGCTTGCGCAAAGCGACGAGTGGGTCTGTTGTGCCAGCATGACCTACGACAGAGCCTGTGGAGTGTTGGTACTGCTGTTGTTGCTATTGCTACAGTTACTATTGCTGCTGCGGCTGATGCGGCTGATGCTGTTGTTGTTGTTGCTGCTGTTGCTTTTGCGGCTGCTACTACTACTACTACTACTACTACTACTACTACTACTACTACTACTACTACTACTACTACTACTACTATTGCTATTGCTACTATTGCTGTTGATGTCGTTGTTGTTGCTCCTAGTCTTGCTACAATGGTGACAACTGCTGCTACTGTTGCTATGGCAACTACTACAGTTGTTTCCGGAAGGGGGATCTTCCAACAGAGGAGGACCCCTCTTCGTTCTCTACCATGGTGTTTTGTTCCCCACATTATCCCCCCCCCCTTTTCTTTTCTTTTGTGTCCTGCTAATGTCAGCAGTGATGTCACCAGTGACGTCAACCTAGGATGGATGGCGTTAGTAGTTGTTGCTACGTCATCTGAAGGGTTGCTGCTGTAGAATTGTTTTGTCGCTCACGTTAGCAGTTACATGAGGGGTGATCTCAGCTAAGGATGAGTGACGTCAACAATGACGGTTGTTGGAGCCGCTGCTGTGTCAGCTGTAGGCAAGTTGCTTTTGCTACTGTAGTTGGTGCTACTACCATTGCTGCTGCCGCTTTTGCTGATCAGTTGATGCAGTTGTTACTACTACAACGGTTGTTGTTGCTGCTGTTGCTATGGGTGTTTGTTGCAACAGTAGCTGCTACTACTGTTGCAATTGCTACTGCTACTACTGTTGTTGCGGTTGTTATTGCTGCTACTATTGCTGCTAGTGGTCTGCTGCTGTAGCAGTTGCTTCTTCTACTACTATTGCTACTGCTATTGTGGCTATTGTTGTAGTAGAAGCTCTTGCTATTGATGTAGTTGCTTTTGATATTGCTACTGCTGCTGTTGCAACTGCTATTGCAGCAGCACCAGCAACAGGAGCTACTACTGCTATTGCTACTATTGAGCTGCTGTGTGCTACTACGACTGCTATGGTTGCTGTAGCGGCTGTGGTGGTGGCTGCAGCTTGTGGAGGGCCGCCTGCGGGATGGGGGATTTTTCTTGTATTTCCCATTTTTCTCTTTTTTTCCTTTGTTCATCACAGCACGCTCGCTACTCGCTGCGAGCAGCTGCAGCTGCTGCTGCTACTGGTCACTGCTACAGCTGTTACTACTGGCTGCTGCTGTTGCTACCATTGAGCTGTTGTGTGCTACTATGACTGCTATGGTTACTGCAGCGGCTGCGGTGGTGGCTGCAGCTTGTGGAGGGCCGCCTGCGGGATGGGGGATTTTTTTGTGTTTCCCATTCTTCTCTTTTTTTTTCTTTGTTCGTCACAACAAGCTCGCTGCTCACTATGAGTAGCTGTAGCTGTTGCTGCTACTGGTCACTGTTATAGCTGCTGCTGCTGGTTGTTGCTTGCTGCCTCTCGTTGTTGCTGTTGCTATAGTCGGCTGCTGATATTGTTGGCTGGTGTTGTTATTGCATCTGGCTGGTGCTGGTGCTCGTTGCTGCTGCTACTGCTAGCTACTGCTCCGCACTACTGCTGCCAAAAGCTACTTTTGCTTGTTGTTGCTGCTGCTTGCTGTCACGGGCTGTGGCTGCTGCAAGCTGCCGCAAGCTGCTACTAATGCCAACTATTGCTGCTGTGCACAGCTCCTACTGGCTGGTGTTACAGCTGCTTGCTACTGTTGCAAGGTACTGCTGCTACTGCAGGCTACTGTTGGTGCTTGCTGCTGCTGCCAGTTACTACACATGGATGACGTCGCCACGTGCATCATTGCCAGCAGGTGCCTGACGCGGCCCGCCACTCACCTCCTTGCGTCACGCGTGGGGATCAGTATTGCTAGAAAAAATCCGGCTGCAATTCCCCTGGCCCAATTGCCGTGGGGAAAATCCTGACACTGCCACCAGGCAGGTCAATGCTGCCGGGAAAAATCTGGCAGCATTTCCCTTGCACTGGAGCATATGAGGGTCCACTGGCGTAGTGAAGAACCTGTACGCTAGTTGTCTGCTACTGTTGCTGTGCTCTGGCTCTGATACCAAGCTAGAACGTATTCTAAAGTGCAGGTTGGGGCAATTGCATTGTTGATGTAGCGGGCAGACTTCCACTCTCGTTGCTCAGTCTGCTGCCCCCTCTGTGTGCTGCTCTACAGTCCAAGTCTGAGTGCTCAGGGTAGTTACTCAGAGATGCGCACGCCAGTGTTAGCGCCAGAAAGGAGCTGAAAAGTGGAAGTGACTGATTAAGAAACAAGAATGAACAATAATGGGAGACCCCTCCAAATTCTAGCTCCGTCCCAGCTCGGTAGAGCTTGTTACTAAGTTTCTAAGACAATCACAAAATATACCTATTTCCGGCAGTAACGGTTTTCTCCGTGAGCCCTGCCAGACGGCCGATGGCCCAAACCCGGGCGTCATCCCTTTGCCTGAAAACTTGACCATACCATAATACGCACGCTGCAAATGCAGTCGTGCAATCAGAATCAACTAGAAAAATAACAGTTTGGAGCTATGGCTGCCTAAGCCCAGGTAGCGTCTACGCTAATGCCCGGTACCAACTGTGTCCGAAAATCATGGAACTTGGACCGTGGGCATCATACAACGCTACGAACGCAACAGCGCAGTCAGACACGGCGCTGGAAATGTGCAGATAGCATATGCATTGACAGTGCCTGCCGACGGCACGACTACCGAGGAGGTCTGCCGATGGAGCTGAGCACGAAGGAGGGAGGAGGCTCTAGCAGACTGCGTGTAGGCCTCAGCGTGTGTCGGCTCCATCGGACGACACTCCATCAGTGTCGCATCTCGCCGTAAGTCATCTGCACGCCGATGGACACATGCCAGGAAGACACAACAGAGTACATGTGAGAGATGTGAGACAAAAACCAACACATGGTTGCACTAAATTGAGCCTGATGATTATGCAAACCTCTTTCTCACCGGTTTCTTAGACGGTGACATGCTTGACATGATTTTCCAAATTAGTGGATGTGTGGTTTGAATTTCCCATAGTCGAGGGAGTTGGAGATTGATTAGGGCATGCAGGCCCATGAAAACAAGAACATGAGCTTTGTGTGTGAGTACAATGCAAGATGGTAACCATTTGGCTAAGTCTGGGACGCATAATATGAAAGAACAAGGAGAAGAATACAAATGAGCCCCCATTGGGCTTATGTAGGGGCGCCGGCAGCTAGCCGCACCGGGCCCTGTCACCCCCGCTGAACCCAAATGAGTTAGCGGGGAGAACACATTGTGTACACCACAATAGAAATCAACGGTGGTCTCCTAAAGGCACTGGAACAGCTCTCCGAGTGCCCGGGTCTCGACCACCACGGAAATACAAACAACGCTAGAAAATCTTGGAATCAGCGTCCAGACATCATGCACGGATTTCTGAATATCGAAAGCACTACTACAGCCACCGGGTCTCCTTGTTGCACCAGTATAGTCCACTGGGTGTGCGGGTCTCAACCCACTGAGAAAACTCTCCTAGCTCCCGACAAGCCAACAGGGCTACCGATACGCATCGATCGCATCTCGCCGACACTGTCGTAGGAGCTCGAGAAGTCTAGGGACACTCCAGAGACCCATTGTGTCCTCACGCTCTGCTCTACCCTATACCACCAATGTGGGGTACATGGGTAACCCATCGGCGTCGGTCGTGACAGGTGGAAGCCACACAAACCAACACTCCCCCTGGCTGACATGGCCGTCAACGCCAGAACACACAAGTAAGCTGAGGTATTGAACAATAGCGTATGCAAAGCCACGGTGCTCACCGGTCAACCACACACACACACACACACACATACACATACACAAAGACACACACACACACACACACACACACACATACACACACACACACACACACACACACACACAC
>SZWC01041132.1:0-11351 GCA_023375785.1 Penium margaritaceum
CCCCCTTGCCCAGGTGTGCCCGCAGACCCAGCTCCTCAAAGCTTAGAGGGTGGCGAGATTAGCTCAGGCAAGCGTCGGCGCTAGAGCTTGTGCCCTGGAGGGTGGCATTTGCCTCACGTGCTCTACGGCGCGCCTCTAGGCGGAGGAGGCATGCTCGTAGCAGTTCCTCCTCACCTTCCTTGCCAGAGTCGGAGAGGGTCTCCACGACCTCATCAGCATTGCTGCCATGAGCGAGGTGGTCCTCGCTTGGGTCTGCGGACTAATGCTGCTACTGCTCAGGCAGTAAGCTCCTAATGAGGTCCTGCAACTCACCCACCTGCCTCGTCAAGGTATGGCGGCTTTCTGCCTACAGGTCAGCCAATGTGCGCACCTGGCGCACCAATGTCGTCGGACAGGGCAGCCGCTGCTGTTGCTGCTGCTACTGCTACGGCTGGTGCTGTTGCCGTTGGTGCTACTACTACCGCTACTACTGCTACTACTGCTGCTAGTGCTGCTGCTGCGGCTGTTGTTGCGGCTATTACTGTTGCTGCTGCTGCTACTGCCGCTGTGGTAACGATGGCGGCGGTCGGCATTGGCCACTGACAGAGCTACCCTCGGCAGCTACGTCGGTGGCGGCGCTTGTGGGGGTGAGCTTCGGCATGACGGCCAGTTCCCCCTTTTTTTTCGGGTTTTTTTTGTTTTGTTTTTTCTCGTTGCGGAACACCTCAGCGGAGCACCTCACCATGGAATATCTCTGCGGAACACCTTCGCGGAACACCTCAGCGCGGAATTTCCATGGACTGCAATGGAACACCTCGGACTTGCCGTGGAACAGCCACCGCAATCGCGTCAATTCGGAGCACAACGGGGTGCCACAAACTGCTGGGGCCTCTCTGTCAGTGTGTTTTGTGACCGCCGCAGAGCTGCCGCAACTGGCAACCACGGACCTGCCGCGGAACGGCCTCGGCCTTGCGACCGCGAAGTACCGCCGGTGTGTTCCAGAACCACCGCAAAGATGCCGCGGTGGAACTTCGCGGATCCGCGGAACACTACGGATCTGTCGCGGCACCATTACCGTGGGGTGACGCACTTCGGAACGCTGCGTGAGACCACAATAGATCCACGGCACTGTCGGAGTGTTCCGTTGCGTCCGCGAAGTTACCGCATCCGCTGCAAAGATCTCGTCACCGCGGAGCACCGCGGAGTTTTTGCGGAGTGGCTTCTGCTGTCGCGGAATGGCCGCGGAACTCTGCGGTGAAATCCGCGGAGTTTTGAAGAAAGTGGTCGGAGTTGTGGTGGGTTCTCCGAGGACCTCTCCCCGAGACAGTGGGCACTACTGCTGCTGCTACTCAAGGCAACGGCTGCATTTGCTCACTGCTACTGCTATTGTTACGCCTCTACTATGCAGTTGTGCTAGCAGTGGCTCGCTACTCTGATACCATGAAGGATAGCTTCCTAGCACTGTTGTAGCTGGCATGGCAGCACAGGCCAGCCAGCTAACTCACTAGAACACACAAGTGGAGGTGAGAACAACACGGGGTTGGCTAGGGACACAAATAAAGTGTCATAAGCTGCAAATACTGAATTATGCAGAGAGAAATGACAACTGAGGCCTAGATAGCCTAAACAGTGTCTTTGACCTAGTGGGTGCACACACACACGGCGCACAAGGGCGCACATTTTCTAGCAGGACAAAACAATGGAAAAAACAGAGTTTTGGGCATAACTCCAAGGAGACATGTCAGAACGACTAGCCGACTGAACCAGAACAGCCGCACCCACGAGGGCTACGTCTTGATAGGCTACACGCCTATGTGTTGTCCCACAGCACAAGTCTAAATAAGAAGAAGGTCTTCTAGGTGCCTGTCCGACCGCCGTTCTTTCGCCACCATAGCCATGTCAGGGATCTGCACATGAATGGACATGAGCTGAGGGGTCACCGTAAGCCGTGTACGACACAAACAACAACAAGAACAAATGACCACCAGGAACTTTCCGTGTGCTAGTGCCTTCGTCAAGACGTTAGCACGCTGCATGTGAGTGCCAATCCAAATGACAGAGATAACGTGTCGCTCCACCAGATCACGCACAAAGTGATGCTCAAACGCAATGTGCTTTGTGAAAGGATGAAAGACACCACAGTTTTCCAAAATGGCAAGAGTACTCTAGTTGTCGCAACAAAGCACAATGGCAGGTACTCACTGGCCCAGCTCAAGGAATTAGCGCTTCAGCCATACCGCCTGAGCAGCCCCTGCACCCAGAGCAACGTACTCTACCTCCAATGAGCTACGTGCGATGCAGCCTTGCTTCCCATTGCGCCAGGACACATCGGTCCTACCAAGCAAGAAGACGTAACCGGTATGACTGCGTCCATCTGGGCTCCAGGCCCAGTCGTTGTGTGTGTAGCCATCAAGGACCACCGAACACTGCCGGCAAAAGCAGAGTCCAAGGTACGGTGTAGAGACCATGTACCACACCACTCGCACAGCCGCGTGAAGGGCTCTAGCGTGTGGAGCCTGCGAAAACTGGACAAGGAGGTTGACGGCAAATGCAATGTCACGACGTGTGGTAGTGGCCAGGTACATGAGAGATCCGATGAGACGGAGGTACAGGGTCACATCCACTGTCTCCCCCAGCTGTGTGGGATCGTCCACATTTAGGACATCCTGCCTGTCAGGCGTGATAGGTGTGGAAGCCGTGGGCTTTACGCCAAGGAGGTTGCTGAAACGCTCCTGCACAACACGTGCGTATCGGGCCTGATGCAGTAGTAGAGTACGATGTCTGCGGTTTTACACAATCTCCATGCCAAGAAACACCGCTAGAGGAGTAAGGTCCTTCATCCTGTAGACAGTGTGGAGGACAGCCTTGGCCTCCTTCATGACCTCCAGTGAAGGAGACGCGATCAGAAGGTCGTTGACATAGACCAGGATGGTGGTGAATCACTCGGACGTCCGTCGTATGAAGAGAGTGGGATCTGCCTCGCTCTCTACATATCCCGTACAAGTCAGGGTGCCAGTGATCTCCTGGTTCCAACACCGAGGAGACTGCTAAAGGCCGTACAAAGAATTACACAAGCGCCAGACCTTATCACCGTCCTCAAAGTCGGGTGGCTGTGCCACGTAAATCTCCTCAACCAGAGAGCCATGGAGGAACGCATTGTTCACATCTATCTGGTGCAATTCCCAGTCATGCCGAGCCACTACACCAAACAGAGCTCGAGCTGAGGTCATGCGGCCGACAGGGTAAAATGTGTCAGTGTAATCAATGCCCTCAATTTGAGAGTACCCCTTGATGACCTAGCGAGCCTTGTGGCTTTCTAGTGAGCCATCGGGCTTCACTTTCTTGCGAAAGACCCATTTGACCTAAATAGTCTTCCTCCAAGGTGGAAGGTTGATTAGCTCGTAAACTCTGTGCTCTCGGATGCCGCAAAGGTCATTCTCATAGGCAGCACACCAAGCGTCAGCATCCTCTGATGAAAGAGCTTCCTTCAGTGTGCCTAGATCAGGTGCCATAGAGGGAGAGCTCTGTGTGGAAAGAGCGCACGCCTCACTGCTAGGTCTGAAAACCACAAGATGGACTACTGCATCACAAGCAATATGAAACTCGTGAGTGACGAGGTCGTGCCCTACAGGACCCACTGGATGTATCTCTGTGTGCTCATTGCGGATACACAGGCCTACGACCTTTGTGCGAGGATCACCACTCCTGATGCTGCGAGTAGTGAGCCTGGGTGCGGGACAAGACACTTGCTGAGGTCTAGATTCCAATGGTCAAAGGCGACTGCCAAGCTCACGGGAGTTACCCGGGCTTGAGGGGCACACCTCAGGCTGAGGAACAGGCACAATCGCAGCTAGGGAGGGCTGAGGCAAGGGAGCTTGTGATGGCGTGCAAGGAGTTGCGTATATGGGAGACACGAGGCTCGGTGTGACAGTAGGAGCAGGTGAGGCAGGTCCACGCACAGAGGCAAGAGTGTCGGGGGACACAGGTACGGTCAGAAGAGTACGCACACGTACAAGAACATGGGTACCTGTGGGGTACGAGGGGACAGGAGTAGAAGTCGGCGGTGCTAGAGAGATCTCTGGACCGACAGCGATGATCGTTGGGTCATCAAGAGCCGGCAAAGTGGTGGGAGCTCGAACGGACACATCAGCCTGGCGAGAGGTGCTTGTAGATGCAGACTCCCCCATCTGTCAAGAGACCTCACACGTAGGAACGTGCCTGACCGATAGCGACGTGATCAATGTCAGATCACGGTAGGTGAGAGACTAAAAAAAGAGCGCGTCGCATGACTCAACAATGCGACGACAAGTAGGGTCCCAAAAACGCCAGGCCTTTGACCGCGGGGAGATGCCTACGAAGGCACACAAGCGACCCCGCGGTGAGAACTTGGACCCCTGCTGGTCCTTGGTGTACCACTCAAAAGCCAAGGATCCCAAGATACGAGCGAGTCAGAGGTCAGCACGATGGCCGGACCAGATCTCATACAGTGTGACGTGGTGCGGAAGAGAACCGTGCGGGAGGCGGTTCTAGATCCAATTCATGTAGGCGGAGCCTTCAAAAGCAAAGGATTGTGGAAGACCGCAATCAGACCGCATAACGTGAACCGCATCCTCCATGGTGCGGTTCCAGCGCTCAGAAACACCGTTCAGCCGAGGAGTAGCAGGAGCGGAGACCTGGTGAAAAATTCCGTGCTCGGCAAAGAGGCTATCCATCTTGCCAAGAAACTCGCCGCCGCGATCCGAGCGGCAAGTGTGCAGCATGTGGCAAGATTGACGCTCATCCATCACTAGCCAGAGGCGCACCGCGAGAGCGGCGTCACTCTTCTGGCGCAGGCTGTAGACCCACCGCATCCGGGTGAAGTCATCCGTCAGGGTCAGGACGTATCGACCCTGATCGGATAGAGACTCGACAGGGCTGGGACCAAGAAGGTCCGAGTGGACTAACTCGAGAGGGCAAAGTGCACGTGAGCACGAGTCAGGGTAGGTGCAACGATGCATCGTACCTCGGGCGCAAAAGAGACTGTCGTTCTTTGGCGGCTTCTCAAAGAAAGCCGTGTCAAGGCTGAGGGCGGGGTGTGTCTGAATGAGCTTCGACATAGTGTCGGAGCCTACAAGACACAGGCGGCGATGAAGTTATGGCTGGTGCTCATGAGACAGAACACCGGTGACAAAAACATGAGTAAAAGGGGAGGGGGAGAAAGGAGCAGAAGTCCAAGAGATACGATACAGGTCATCCACAACAGAGGCATGAAGAACAACGCTGCAAGTTTCAATAGCAATCACAATCGCAGACTCTACATTGTGCTCCACAGAGAGTCCCATCAGTGTGTAAGCACGTACCGAAAGCAAACTGAGCTCCAGATGAGGCACAAAAAGCACCTCGGAAAGATACAGGGGGCCAGACGGACCATCAAAACATACGACCCCAACACCTTGGACTGGCAAGGACTGACAAGAGCTTGTGCGTACTGAATTAACAGACCCAATTGGGCCAAGAATAATGAAATCACAACGACGACAGGTCATGTGATGAGTGACACCGGAAACGATGATCCAAGTTCCACTGAAATCACGACTAGAGGACATCACTGTACAACGGGCAGTGGAACACTTGGCCTCAGATGGACGCTGGGTAGCAGGTGGGGAGGAACGACAAAGGGCACAAAGGTGAGACTCATGAATCCAATCTGTACACTCAGGACATTGTCATCACATGCCGACTGTGCACCCCCACACGAGTCATCCCAAGCCACAAGAACAGACAAACAAACAGTCTGTGAACCACCCGGCTGAGACAACACACTCGCATCTCCCTCACAGCGAAGCGCCAGAAGGTGTCGGAGCTTGGTGATGGTGCAGTCACATGGGTCTGGGTAGCCTGTGGTTGCCGGTGGTGAAGCGGGAACTACTGCAGTTGTGGTCGCCGTGCGCCCGGAGGATGTGCTGCTCGACGTAGACCGTAGTGTGTACTCAGCCTGGAGCCTGCGAGTAATCCGCTCCCAGTCGAGCGGGTACTGGCACTCGGTGTAGCGATGGGCATCTCCACAATTGTAATTGTGAACGGAGCGTCCATTGCTACTATCCGATGACGGCTGCTGTTGTGACTGCTGTTGGCCCAAGCCGCGCCTCCGTCATCCCTTCTTCCCTTGTGCTACTGTCACGACACCCTGTGTCTGAGTCAATGTAATCGGAGTGGAAGGGGAGGAGGAGGACTTGGCAGAGGATGGAGAAGGAGTGTACAAGAGGGGCGTCGGTGGTGATGCAATGACTGCTGCAGCAATGGAGGTCTCCTAATGAGCCACGACTGCCTCACGGGCAAATGTCACTTGGAGGAAGAGCTGGTGCGCCTAGGAAAGAAGCTGTAGTGAGGCCAAAAAAGGCTCAAGCACGGCGTCGCTATACCTCGTGAAGTTGTCAGTGTGCTCATGGGGAACTCCGAGCATGATCATGTGAAGCGCCTACAAGTGCGTGCTTCCTGAGGTCCCAAAGCACATGTAAATGCACATGGCGCGTCGCCAGTGGTCAACTGCAGGCTCGATAGGCCCTCGACGAAGGGAGTGAAAGGCACGGATGTGCACGGTGCAGGTGGCGTGCATCTCTGCAGCAAGTAAGGATGATGCTAGATCCCAGCCCCCACATGGATCAGCGCCGGTGCCTGTGCCCACCTTGCCAAGGAACGAGCGAAAGTCGATGGCGGTCTCACGGGGCATGGCGTAGAGAATTCCACGCATCGCCCTAGCCATTGTCAACACCTGTGCTTGTTCCGTAGTCTGATACCGACTGTGGTAGTAGGGCCACACGCCATCCGAAGTGGCCCAAACCTGGAAGAGGATCTCCCGTTAGTGAAAACCGTCCTAGCTGACATACCGTGGGAGCAGTGTCTCGAAGTCCTTGGGTTGCCGCTCCGTAGGGAGAGCAACCACGGGCTAAGAAGGACGACACATGGGAAAGACGCTAGGAAGAGGAAAGTTGCTGGGGTGGAGGTCATGCGACGATCGAAACTCAGGAAAGCAAGATGTGTGTGGGGGTCGAGAGCTCGTCTCAAGCTAGCGGAGTCGCTCTTGAAGCACACGAATCTCGCGCTTAGGGGAGTCGCCCTCCATGCCTGGCATATGTGGATCCTCATCCCAAGGATCAAAAGGTGGCGGGTCGTCTCTAGCTCCTGTCTCTGATGATGGAGCTGACTGCTTTGTAGAGGGTGCGAGTCAGGTCGCTCCCTCATAGGTCTGTCGTGGAGCTGTGGAATGACCCCGAAGAAGCTCGGTGAGTGTACGGATGGCGTCAGTCTGCTCTCGGTGCAGGGAACGCATCTCGTCCTGTTGGCACCGCAAGTCCTGAAGAGCCTACAATCATGGGCTCATGACCCCTGCAGAGGAAGAAGAGGGATCTCGTACCATTTTTCCCTCATCACCGGACGAAGCCATGTCGCCGCTCATTATGCGTCGAGACGTCAACGTGGTCAAATTGCAGAAACGTGAGCGTTTCTCGAGGAGGTGAAATGCTGGCAACTTTTGACTCTCTGACCAAAAATTTCACGAAGGCAAGTGCTGATGTCAGCAAGAAGTTGCAGACGTCAGCATGACCGGATGATTTCAGCAAAGAAAACTGCTGATGTCAGCTCCCTTATCCTTTTTTTGTGTCAATCTTCGAGGTTGTTGCGCGAGCAGGCAGCCGCTCTGCAGCAGTCGTGTGGAAGCTACGCGAAAGCTACACAGTAGCTTCCGCTCAGCTATTACTACTGCTACATTGTCAGCTGTAGCAACAGTTGCACGGCTGCGTGCAAAGCGGCCGCGTGGCGGCTACATGGGCGATTGTGACAGCAGCTACACGCTGTTGCTACTGCTGCTACGTGCTCTGGCTGCTGCACGCTGCTGCCGCCGGTGCGCGCTACTGCCGGTGCTTCTGCTACGCTACTATTGTTGTGCTACTATAGCCGCCGCTGCTACTGCCGCTACTGTTGTGCTGCAATTGTGCTGCTGTTGCCACTGCTACTGCTGCTACTGCTGTCGCTGCTACTGTGCTACTACCGCCGCGTGCTCCAGCCACCGTTGTTGCTCTCGTGACTGCTGCACTGCTGCTATGCTGTTGCTACGCTGCTGTTGTGCTGCTGTTGCGCTGCTATTGTGCTGCTGCTCTACTACAGTAGTGTTGCTGCAGCTCAATACTGATGCTCGTGCATTTGCCAATGTCGGCAGCTTCTGGCGACTACAACCTACTGCAGCTGTCACTTGCTGCTGCTAGCGGCTGCTGCTGCTGTAGTCTCACGTGGTGATGGTGAGCGACGTCGACGGCGATCGGTTGTCGTCGTCGATAGGTCCCTGTGGATCTACTGCAACTGTGACTCTCACTATTGCTGCTCTGCTATGTCTCTGCTACACAGCTCGGTGAGAACTGTCTTACCGCTCTGATACCATGAGAAGATGTGTGGAAGCTTCCTAGCGACACATCCGCCGACTAGGCGTCAGTGCCTGGTCAGACGGTGACGACAGTCACAAGTCGTGCACACAATGGCAAGGGCCTGGCTAGGAGACACAAGGCAAAGTGTCAAAAGACTTCAATAGCATTTGCAGAGACAAATGACAAATGACAGGTCCATGGCATAAGTACCTGCCGCGGCAGTGCAATATCTGTGCTAAAACCGGGCCAAACCCACTATTTTGGCCGTAACTCTGCGTAGACATGTTAGAACGCTATGCCGTCTGAACCTAGACGTGCAGGATCAAAATCCAAACACTACGACTGGTCACATGCATGCATCTAGCATCAAAGAGTGGACATACAATGCAAAAACATGCAAATCAGGCCCATGGGCAATCCACCGATAAACTCCTGCGTGCTGATGAAAAACTGCAAGAGGTCCCGGGCATCGTCCAGGGCTCAGGAACGGTCATCGGTCAGCTCCAAGTTAGTAGTCCACCACCAGATGACGGACCGGTACCACCAGGGTCCGCATCAGGGATCTGCACGAGTATGGACACGACCAAGTGGTCACAGTAAACTGTACAAGTCGAGAGGAACATCACAAATCACAACAACCATAATACGCACGCTGTAAACGCAGTCGTGTTGTCAGAATCAGCTAGAAAAACAACAGTGAGGAGTTATGGCTGCCTAAACCCAGGCAGTGTCTGCGCAAATCCCTGGTACCAACAGTGCCCGAAACTCATGGAACTTGGATCCTAGGCATCATATGGCGCTGCGAACAAGACCGTGCTGTCAGACACGGCGCTGGACGCGTGTAGGATTTTTATGCAGTGACAATGTCTGCCGGTGGCATGACTGCCGAGGAGGTCTGCTGATGGAGGTTAGCACGTTGGACAAAGGAGGCTCCGAAAAACTGCGTGTAGGCCTCTGGGTGCGCCGGCTCTACCAGACGACACTCCAGTAGTGCCGCGTCTCACTGTCAATCATCTGCATCCCAATGTACACAAGCGAGGAGGACACAACATAGTACAAGTGAGGCACAGTGCACATAGACGGGCAGAGAGCACAGAGACCAAGCGGACAGGGAGAGAGAGAATCTCACGGACGCGTACCGACCGCATTCACACCCTTCCTAAAGGAGTCTTCTTCAGTGCCTTGGTAAAAAGGTCAGCCAACTACCGTGCTGTCTCAACCCACACAATGCTGATATTGCCGTCATGCAAAAAAAATGCACACAATGATACTCAACATTGAATTGCTTTGTCCGAGTGTGATGCACGCCGTCATTGACAGTAATGGACATGGCACTTTCATTGTTACAGTGCGGCATGATGGGTGGGACTGATTGACGCAACTCGGACAACAGGCCACACAGCCACACGCTCTGTCAAGCGTCAAAACCAAGTGCCACGTACTCAGCCTCAGAAATGCCACGCGCAATGCAGCCTTGTTTACCGCTGCGTCAGGATACAGTCGTTTTGCCAATAAGAAAGATCCAGCCAGTATGACTCTTACCGTCCGGACTGTCGGCCCAGTCACTATCAGTGTATCCCGTCGCCAAAACCAACGGCTTTCGACAGAACATGAGGCCTCGCCGTGGGGTAGAGAGGACATAGCGTATTACTCATATCGCAGCCTCAAAGTGGAGGTGACGTGGCTCCTGAGAGAACTATGCCAGGAGGCTGACGGCGAACGCAATGTCCGGACGCGTCGTCGTCGCCAGAAACATCAATGACCCGATGACACGTAGATACGCAATCACGTCTACTGGATACCCCTGCATGGCTGGATCAGAGCTCTTGAGCATCGTCTAACCATCGGGCGTCATGGGTGAGGATACTCTCGGCACGAGGGGCAGATCTTTAGCAAAGCGCTCAGACAGGGTCTGGACGTGGGCGACCTGACGGACATGCAAGATGCTCATAAAGCGATTATGCTCAAGCTGCATACCCAGAAAGACTCGTGCTGACCCGATGTCCTTCATCTGGTAGGCAACATGCAGCAGGTCCTTGACCCGTTGAATGGCAGCTGCATCCGATGATGCGATGAGAAGGTCATCCACATAGACCAGGACAGCGACGAGGGTCTGATCTCGTGGATGGATAAACAACGCAAGGTCGGCAAAGCTGCGAAGGAGGTCGTCGCTAAAAAGCGTACGACTGATCTTTTGGTTCGAGCAACACAGTGACTCCTTCAGGCGAGAAAGGCGTTGCTCACATCCATCTCATGCAGTTCTGACCCGTGTTGGAAAACTAGGTGGAACAACGCTCAGCTAGTGGAGAACCGACCGGCCGAGGCAAAGATCTAGTCATAGTCAATCCAGGGACCTGAGCAAACCCCTTCGCTGTAAGATGGGCCTTGTACTTGTCCAGAGACCCATCTGGCTTCCTCTTTTGCCAAAGAAACCCCTTGGCGCTGATGGCCTTACCGCTCGGGGGGAGGTTGACCAGCTCATAGACGTGATGTTGTTGAATGGCAACAAGCTCGTTGGCGCATGCAGCCTCCCAGTGAGCGGCCTCGGGAGACGCCCGAGCCTCACATAGGGTGGCTGGGTCCTCTGGTTGCTCCGTGGGGTGGAAGATAAGGGTGTGCTTGTCCCGCGCCTCTGGTGGCATGCGCGTGAGCGTGGCCGCAACGGCATACCGGTGCTCTTGATGAAGCAAGGAATAACCCAAAGCTGACCCTCGATGTAGGTCAATGATGAATGACAGTGTCGCCAAGCCAAGTACCTTGGTGCCGGGGTCCCCACTCACGACTGAGGGGCTGGCGGACTCGGACGGGGCAATCGGCCCTAAGGGGCTAGCCGACACGGACGGGCAGCCGGCTTTGAGGGACTGGTGGACACGGACAAGGCAGTCAGCCTTGAGGGGTTGGCCGACATGGACGGGGAAGTCGTCCCTGAGGGCCTGGCGGACACGGACGGGACAGCCGGCCCTGGTAGGTTGGCAG
>SZWC01041139.1:0-11347 GCA_023375785.1 Penium margaritaceum
CCCCCCCCCCCCCCCCCCAGAACACGTCGAGTGTATTGGGGAGTGTATCGTACAAGTGTGCGATAGTGTACACTAGTATATTGGTTCACTTGTGTACTTAGTCAACCCCCATCCATATACACTTCCCCATACAATGCCACAATACAGTTTTGACCCGGGGGGAGGAGGTAGCGAGAGCTCAAGACCCCACCTCCCCAAATGAGAAAGTGTATTGGGACGGTGTATCTGTAAGTGTATGTGATAGACACTGTTTGTAATACACAAGTTTTTTTATCTATATGAATGTCGATTGATGGCCATGGATGGAAATAACAACTGTAAGGATCTGCTCATACGCACATTGTCCATCCGATGAATACAATAGTTTAATACTCGCCATTGGACGTCAATCTGCATACATCTACAGATGTCGTACAATCAAAGAAGCTATAATTTGCCTTCCAACATCCGCAACACTTGTTTTTGTAACTAATGTGCCATTAGGAGACGGGTTTTTCCCTGCATGGCATCAAAACGTGTTGAAACCCATCGACGTCCGTTCTATGATTGACTATAGAGAGGCAATTAGTACGGGACAAATGGAACCCCCCACCCCACCAAACAGAAACATTACTTTGTTTTCATTTGAATGACAGTGCTTTTGTCGTGTAGGCTGCAGTCAAGATGTCGCAGATGCGACAAATGACTTGCCGCAGCTACAACGGATTACTCCGCAAAACAAAAAATGGCCTCGATGAGACCACATAAGAAAGAACGACAAGACAATGTCAGGTAGTTATTAAAAAAAACATATCAAGGAAAACTATATGTCACAGAAGGGGTCACCTTAGAGGTACCACCTTTCTTGGTCAAAGAAAGGGAAACTATCGGGCCCTGCTGTCGCAGGGTCCGGCAGGTACCCAGGCAAGTACAAAAAAAAAACCTCAACCCCACAATAGAACTAGGGGTGTGCTTGAAGTTTGGGGGAGTTATCAAGAACGTGTGTGAGGGTTCACAATGGCGAAGTCTCAAATCCCGTAGTTTAATGGGTTGAACTATTGGGTTAGGGTGGGTGCCGTGCTCAAAGAAAGGAAAAATGTCAGGCCCCACTACCGCGGGGCCCGGCAGGTGCCCAGGCACGTAAAAAAGGAAAACACAAACCCCCGGTCACAGTTATTATTTGTTGAAACCTTTAGGGATATGAGGACTTGAATGAACTTCAATGAAAGTTCTAGGGTATTATACATGAAAGTTTCTGTGTATTTAGGATTTACATAAAACTTCCTCGAACCATTCCTATCAATGGTGGCTCATTCCCTGGAAACATCCTCCACATATGTTCCAATTTTGTACACTAGTTTATCAGTGTATACTTTTAGGGTGATTGACCATACATGACAGCCAAAGCCTTGTTGTGCACCAGCGTGATGCTGTCGGCCACCGAGATGGCTTGGACGCGATGGGAGGTGTCTGTGGCTTGTCAGTCATTGCACTATTGTTGCTACAGCGGCTGTTGTTACTGCCGCGGCTGCTGCTTCTACAAAGGCGACTGCTACCGGAGCTGATGAGTCTGCAACTGCTACAATTGCCACTGTAGCTCCACTGTCCCCTTAGTCCCCACTATGACTGGTGTTGCAGTGGCCTCGGAGCAAGCATGCCGTTAGCTGCAGCTCCTAACCTACGAACAAGCGGTAGCTGCTACGGTTGTAGGTGATGCAACTGCAGTTGCCGAGAGTGCAGATGCGTCTGCTGATCTGGTTCTTTTGTCAAGCTCAATAGCTGAAGACGTTGAAGTTCCTTCAGTTGCGATGAGCAATGCCAAGGCGGCATCTTCCGCGGCAATGTTCCTGTGCTAAGGCTGCCACAACAATGGTTGTTGCGACTGCCAAGACCACAGTGGCAGCCGGTGCTGTTGCTGCTGCGGTTGTTGACGCTGCGACCACTGTTGTTGTAGACGCAACTATGTAGCAGTTGCAGTTGATCCCAAAGCTGCGGGTGCTGCTACCAGAATAACGGCAGGGGTTTCTCCTGTTGGAATAGTAGCAGATGCTGCCGATGTTGTTGCTACAGCTGCTCCCGCAATTGTTGCTTTGCTTGAGAGAGAAAGCCACAACAGTCAAAGACGGCGGAGCGGGAGTGTATGGTCAAGAGGTGGCATCGCAGCCTTCGAGTATGTCAATGCTTGCGGGTATGCCAATGCGACTATCGCCCCCGCAATGCAGCCCCGCGTAGTCTCTACGATGTGAGCTACAGCAGCCGGGTGCTGTGGCCGGAAAGAAGGAGCCTGGCCTCGACTGAGATGGAGAGAGTGGCGGGAAGATTGGAAACAATGGCAATGGCCCCTCCCACAGCCAGGACCATGCGTTCAGAGTGAACTCGCCTCACTATCAGTAGGTAGTAAAACAAAGTAAGGGAATGAAAGAGGCCAAGAGAGTCAGAGCTCCACAAGTTTAGGACACGTTGTGGAGACGACAAGAGACGCCAAGATCTGGAGCAAAAAATGGCAGGCATAGGAGAGCAATGTGCTGCTTGTTAAGGAGGGAGCCAAGAGCGAATGGGCATCAAGCTCGCTCTTGCTCGAGGTATCACCTCCACCAAGCGGGTGTCGAACCTGGTTTCCTTTCCCTATACCGTTTTCTTGTGTTCTTTCTCACTGCACACCGCAGTGTCCCAACCACGGGTCTAAACCGGTGTGACCTAACCCTCACACGAAGTTAGGAGAAGTGAATCACCACCAAGTCACTGAGAGCATAAATGACGTTGTTTTCCCCATGGACAACGGCCACAGCTTAGTGATGATGAACGTGTAGGCAGCAACGCCTCTTCTCTCTCAGTCACCTCCATCAGTGACGAGTGAGGTGTGCAACGAGGCCAGAGGTCAAAGCGTGTTTGAGACATAGAACCAAAATGAACGATATCGAAACATTGATATGGTTTGCGACACTTCTGTTGACCGTTTTGGAAATTGGTCAAAGTTGTCGGAAACTTCTGGAATAGGACACCGCAGGTCGGGGCAGCTGGCCAAAATGCCCTCGGTTGTATGGTGGAAAATCTTGAAGTCGTCAAGCAGTGGGGCATGGATGTAAGAACACAAATGCCCAATCGCATGTTTTAGGGACTCATATTCGTCAGGGATGAAACACCCAACATCTCATAACCCAAAGGACACCATATGTTATGCAAATGTTGCGGCATGGACTAAAGTCTTGGCCTAGGCCAAAACCGCAGTGTTTGAGGATCTTCAACTGTCAACCCATCCTTTCCAACTGCCCACAGGCCAGGGAACTGCGCTCGAGCTACGTGGTACCAACCTGGTGCTAAACTCTTGCCCGGTAGGAGTGAGCCGTCCTTGGCATCCCCACATTGGTCTCGAGCCTCGGTGCTCTGACACCGATGTAACGGAGCGAAGGGAATCCATGGCCGACTAGGCCAAAATCGTGGTGCTGGAAGGTCTGCGACCCTGAATCCATCCTGTCTAGCCGTGCACAGGCCAAAGATCTCCACTGGAGCCACGTGGCACCGGCAGCATGCTACTGCAGAGCGGAATGTGGATGGTTCACAAAGATGAGGTGAGAGCAGAAGACGATTCAAGGAATTAGGACGAATGTATAATGTGCATTTGGCAACAAGTGCACTTCGATGACAAGTGTCGGACATGTCAAGGATATACATCAAAGACCGGGAAACAAAATGAGGCATATGTTAGGTCATGGGTGCTCAAGTTCAACAACAAGTACAACGTCGCGTCATGTGTGGTTGATTTTGAAACTTCACTGCGAAACCAGGGGGGCTTGAGAATATCGAGGCGCGGGCCCATATAATTCTTGGACCATTGAGAAGTCAACCAAATAGTGCCAAAACGTCAATACGATTTGTGACACTTCTGTCGACCGCTTTATGAAGTGATCAAATGTGATTGAATCTTCAGGGCCAAAACACCATAGGTTAGGACAAGTGGCAAAATTTCTCCCGGCCAAGTGGTGCGAAATGCCAGGGTTGATGCGCGGTGATCCACAAATGTAATGAAAAAAATAACAGCTTGCGGGGCTATGTGACACCGCACTTTCCCTCCTTTAGTAGTGACTTTCCGGCGTGTTAGTAGACATGGGCTGGTGATGCGTACAATAGTCGCCAATCATATGATCAATGTCTCACAGGTTGTTGGAGGGCTCCTATCTTTTGTGTGCGACATTGTAGCCACGCCACTTGACAAGATTCTTGGACATTTCACGATTTCATTGATGTCCAAGGATATCATCAATCACGTACTCCGTGTCCCAGTTCTCATGGATTGGAGACAAAGGAGCAACATCTCTACCAGGGAATCTCCTATAGAAGTCCCGGAAGTGCTTGAGTTTGCTGATGTGGAACACCGGATGGTTCACCATGCTATCACACAGGCAAATTTGACTGAAAATTGGGGTTTCTATTTGCTTTATCACAAACGGTCCCAACCATTGGGGTTTGTAATGTCATGTCGCCATAGCTTGATGTTTGCAAAGCTCCGTCGGACGTGATCGTCAACGTTGCACATGTCGTCACTGTGATTTCGGTTTGATGGCTTTGAAATCCTGTCTTTGTGGCAGGACGATTACCACAGTCCACATTGAATGGTATTTCACATGTTTTGGTGGAAGTTGTTGAGCTGTATGTGAGTTTGGCGATTGTTAGTTTTACCACTGAATCAGTGCTATGAGGCTCGCATGAAGTGTGGAGAAGCTGTTTGAGCGTTTGATCGATCCGCTCGGTCAGCCCGTCGGTTTGAGCATGGAACTCAATTGACAGTTGGATCTGATTAGCGCAACGTATTGATTGCTCACATCCAGAACAAGTGAAGCGGCCGTCTCTATGGCTGATGATGTTATGTGGCACGCTGTGAAGATTTAGAATTTGCTCTTGAAAGGGTCGTGCTGATCCTTTGGCTATGACGATGGTTGTCATCGGGATGAAGTAAAACCTTTTGGAAACTCTATCCAGCATGATGAGGATGGGGCCATATCCCTCTTGAGTGGGGAGGAAGTCCCATAAAGAAGTCCATGTTGATGTTTTCCCACGGCTCCATTGGAACAAGGAGAGGTTGGATTATCCTCGATACCCTCATGTGATGAGATTTTTGCAGCTAAAAGGTGTCACATGATTTGCAAAATGCTGCCAAGTCGGTCTGCATGCCGCCCTACCAATAGTGCTTTTCTAGCTTCTTCACCTTCTTGTCCTCATCACAGGGTCTACGTGGACCAGTGTCATGACACTCCTCCGTTAGCATCCTTTGTAGCTCCTTGTTTGGTGGTACAACGACCTTGCGAGTGGATCACCGTTGCCAATATTTCCTTGTTCTAGTTCAAACCAAAACTAGGCTTTGTCATACACGCCAAAATCCTCATAATCTTCCGCAAACAATGTCATGAGGTACAAGTCTTGTTCTACAAGAGATGTGCTGATATCAGCCATTGAGTCTGGTCACCGACTTATAGCATCTGTTCCATTTCGAACTTGATGCCATTGTTGAAGTTAGGCTCAAGGAACTCTATCCGTCGAATTGGTTGATGGCTCATATTTGGCTCATTCTTGAGATGTTTAAGTGCATGGTAGCCGGTGTCGACAATGCATTGTCTTCATATTAGATACCACTACCATGTAATGAACTAGTGCATGGCTCCCAACATTTCTTTCTTGTGATCTGCGCATTTCAGTTTCATCCCACATACCTTTCTCAACATATGCACGACGGATTGCTCTCTACCGCACTTGTCTTAGAGGACAACGGCTCCAATGGCTTGATCTAGCATGTCGGTAGCCAAAAATAGTCCACCTTTGGATCTTCCAGTTTTAGGACTAGCGCCAGGTTCAGGAAATTTCTCAAAGAGTTTGTTACTGCTTCTTGGCTATCCACCCAACTGCACTTGGCAATTTTACTAGTGAGATCAGAGAGAGATGTTGACACTCGGGCATAGTCCCATAAATACCTAGATGCTATGAATGATGGTCTTCATCGACCAATAGTTGACCGCCTCAACTTTCTTTCAGTCCATGGTTACTCATCCGTTTCGGATGATGTGGCCCAAAACCTCGATGGAACGATGACCACAGTCACAAATTGAGAGTTTTTAAACTTTCTTCTTTTGTACAATTCTAACAAATCCTTAGAGATGTCCATCGTGCTCCTCTGGGGTACGGCAATGCACCGAGATGTCATCAAGGTACACAACAACAAAGTCGTTGAGGTACGTCCGGAAACGTTTGATCATGGCCACCATAAGAGTTTTGGGGGATTTTGTGAGACCAAACGGCATGACCGTGAACTAAAAGTGTATGTGTCCGGTGTGGATTCCCATCTTCTTCATGTCCTTATCAGATAATTAAATCTTATGATAGCAGTTGCGCAAGTCGTATTTGGTCAAAATTCTTGCACTGCAGAGTTATTGAAAATTTTGTCTGCTCTCGGGAAGGGATCGTAGTTCTTAATGGCGATGGCGTTTGATGTCCAGTAATCCATGCACTTCAACATCTTGCCAGTTCTCTCTTTTACAAAAAGTTTGGGTGTAGCATTGGGTAATGTGTATGGCCTAATGAAATTCCTAATCGAGCATCTCACCCAACTACCTTTAGAGCTCGGCCAGTTTGTGGTCACTCATCCCATAGGTCCCCTTCACTTTTGATGTGCTGACCAGATTCAAATATATTTGGTGATCAAAGTTGCGCTGTGGAGGTAACTCTGGAGGTAGTTTGTCACATGAAATCCATTCAAACTCTTTGACGAGAGGTGAGAACTCTTGTAGAACGACTGCAAACCTGTCAGATGTCAGGGTCCATGCAGTTGATGTCGTTTCGTTTGCTTCTGCAGTTTCCACTCCTTCCCTAAGTTCCACGTGAACAAGCCACGCTGGTGCTGCATGCTGCATACATTGTTTAGCCATGTCCAGCGCTGCCATTTTTCGATTGCTACAACTTCCTCTGATGCTTCTTCTTTTGCTAGTTCTCGTAACCACCGCTACTTTGTGGGAAGCTCGACTGCAGATATATGTCACTTTTCCAACACTCATGCTGACGTAGACTGCTGTGTGACACCAATCTACCTATAACCTGTGCGGTTATGGGAAATCTCATCCAAGGATGATTTTTTGGTCTCTGATTGGACAAGTCCTCAAGACTGTTATGCTGTACAGATCTCCGACTTGTAGTCAGAGTGATTCACCAAGTCGATGGATCTGCAGTAGTCTGTGGATGGTTTTCCCTTCAAACACCTCTGAAAAACTAGCTCTTAAACCATGTTGTTTCTCACAAAACCGTGAGAAGCCCCTCCATCCTCTAGCATCAGTGCCTTCCTATCAATTTTTTAATCCTTCGGCTTTATCCATAGCAATACTGTTGGCTGATCAAACTGGTATCTCACATTGAGCTTTGCAATCTCAGAGACTCTAGTTTACGGCAAAGTGGGCTGTTCGTATGGTTGATTGGTCAGCCTGCATTTTGGACAAAAAAAGATGTTCACTCTTTGCTGTTTCTTCACTCTTCATTTTTTTCTTCATGACCCCTCCTCCTTTTTGGTGTATTGCTACTGCTTTCAACAGTCGAATCAGATGTGTCGGGCTTTCCGCGAGTTAAGCAAGGCCGTTAAGTTTGCTGATCCACAGCATCAATCTCCATCAAGGACGAGGTTTCTCATGATAACGAATTTCTGTCGTCACGATATGGATTGTGGCTTTAGGTTCGGCTCCACTTGGATTTTTTCATCCAGGCGTTTTAGTTTACGCTGTCAATGCAATAAGTTGTTGTAATCATTTACAGAATGTTGTCTAGGATGGCGAATATGGCACTTTCTTACTGGATGTAGTGCTTGAGGTATTTTTCATTGTAGAATCAGAGCTTGTGGGGGGGCAAGGTCAATGGGGATGATGATCTCACAAAAACAACCTATATACTCTACCAAGTTGGACTACCAACATGAGAGTTAAAGCTTGCATTGTGTGTTTGACTTTGTGTTCATTGTCCTGAAGCATGTAGGTACGGCACACGTAAAGTTCGTCCAGATTCTTGGTGGAGTTAGCAAGTCGTGCCACGTTACATTGATTTGCTCAAGAGGCAGAATGCTTGTAGCTAATGAGGTGACATTGGTCGCGTGAGCCATTGATCCTGCTTTGCCGGACTCTGGCTACCATTGGCTGACCCTTAGATTAGACCACAAAGTCAAAGTTGAGCCATGCAAAATTAAGCCTGGATGTCAATTTCCTTTGTTTTGTTGACCCCATTTGCAGTGAATTACACTTCTAAATGTGTGTCCACATCTAAACCGTTGGTCCTTTGGAGTTTGTAGGATTGAACGGCTCAGGTAGTGCTGGTCACGTTTGGGACTTGCTCGAGAGTTAGATTCTTCACTTGACAAGTACTGCTTCTTATGCGCGTACACTTGGAGCTCCTCCATTGCCACGTTGAATTGATGGAGCACATAGATTTTGAGGATCTTGAGTCCCTACAATCATGGGTCTTCATTTATGTGAGCTTGGATACCTGCCATCGTGTCAAGTTTCGTCTTGGTGGACAACCGCAGAGTCAAAGGGTTTGAGGAGCCTGATGGATCCATCTCCAGATTGGCCGTCGGGGTCGTTGGTGCTACGCCATTTTTTTTTAAATTGCCATTGCTGCATGGTTCACCTGGAGAGCGTTGTTGCTTGTGTACCAATGATTCTCCATCCCTAGATTCTTTGCCGGTTACTGTTCCTCGTCATGGGGTGCGCTTGCTCCATGCACCGTCATTGTTGCAAAGTTTGCGTACTTTTGTATGATAGAGATTGGCTAAAGAATTCCGCGAGATTGTGACCTTGTGATTAATGCGTCAGCTGGTCCTCTTGTTCTACTGCGCTACGCCAAGAGTGACATAGATGGTTTGCAAGATGGAGATGCGGAGCAGAAGACAATGGGATGGATTGGGACAGTTGGACAACTTGTATTTAGATACAAGTGATGGCAAATGTTGGATAATGTTGAGAGCACACATAAAGTAGCAAGAAAAAAAACGAGGTATATGTTGGGTGCTGGGCGGTTGAGTTGAGCGATGTGCCCAACATTGCATTATGAGTGGTTGCTTGAAGAAACTCCAACACAAAGTTGGGGGGTTTTGAGAACGTCAACGTGCGTCTTTACACAAGTTCACTACCATCAAGAATATGACAGAAGACTATTGAAACGTCGACAAGGTTTGCAAACATTCTGTCCACCATTCTAAAAAAAGGCTGAATGTGTCTTCATCTATAGGGGCAGAACACTGGATGTCTGGGTAGGTTGCCAAAACATCCTCTACTGATCGGCATAAAAATCCTGGGGTTGATGTGTGGTGGGCCAAAGACATTATTGCAAATATGCGCACTCGCAGGGTTATGGGACTCAGTACACACCGTAACCTGCATTCTGATATTTCAATCAAGTATGCCACACCCTTAAAACTGACAATTGGACATTGATCAAGGTCGATCCTCATTGCTGCTTCTTGTGGGGTGATTGGTCCCTTTTGAGTCATGATCTAGCAATGACCCCTATTTTCTATATTTCCTTCACATGAAAACACCCTAGACTTAGGAATTTTCATGTTTTGCACAAGAAGACCCTTTTTACAACATAAAAACATCCATCCGAAGAGGGGGGTTGCATGTGAAATTTTGAAAAAGGGAGGGAAAATGATAAATTCTTCATAGAATCAAGCAAAAGTACCCCTTTCCCTGAACACAAATCCTCTCCTGTTTTGGTACAAACTTTATTCAGATTCTCCCTCACGTTATGTTTGGGGTTTCGGATTATATCTTTCTGCGAGTCCTTGTCAGGCTAGCGTAGTGGATCTTTTGTCTGTCATGAATACAAGTGTTGCGTGGAGAGAAGAATGGATGATTCACAAGTAGAAAAATCAACAAGTTGGGACAACAACTTGTTGGATCAACTGGATACATTTTAATGAGCAGTAAGTGTTCTTCCACATCAATTGTCGAAACTGTTGAGCACATAAACCTAGTAGCAAAAAGGAGAATGAGGCATACTTTGAGATATGAGTGCTTGAATCAAGTGATGTATTCAATGCCTCGTCTTGAGAGGTTGCGTCAAGAAACTCTGCTGAGAAGTCAGGGGTGTTTGGGAAGAACAAGGTGTGTCTTTGTAAGGCCCAGAATCATCAAGAAGTCGACAAAGAACTATTGAAACATCGACATTGTTTGTGATGATTGTGTTGACACTTATGGAGAATGGTGAAACATGTTAGAACCTTCTCGAATGGAACACTTGAGATTGGGGTAGGTTGCCAAGATACCGTGGTTGATTGACCTAAAAGCTTGCAAGTTAACGTGCGATGAGCCACAAATTTAAGGATAGAAGTATCCATAGGTAATATTTTGAGGACTCATGTACTAAACAGGGACCTAGCAATCCTCCTCATTTTAGCCGCGACGCTTTGGTGCATTGCACGACGTAGGTCAGGGTCGGCTGAAAATTCGTCAATCTGATGATCGATACCCCATTGGTTGTCGTACGGCTCCCAGTCATGATGCAAGTTGTTGTAGCCCTGCCACTTGACCAGATTACTCCGTCACTTCTCCACAAAATTCTTTGACACAATCTAGGCATTGCGTATGCTGAAAAATAGCGCATGTGTCATTGGATTGATGATCGTCTCATTGCTTTGTGGGTAATGAGTTGGTTTAAAAGTTGGATTTGAAGACCAAACAAGGACTTGTTCTAGGAAAAATCTTCAATATGAGACTACAGGTCCATCACCCTTGCAAACCACTTCACCTATAAATTAGAGAGTTGTACAATATGGGGATCTGGCAGACTTGCTTAATGAGCGACCACAAAGCTACTGTTGATACTTTACATGTCATCTGATTGAGCGACCCACAAGGTAACACGGTCATGGGAAGCTGGTCAAGGATTGGTTGAAGAAGCACAAAACAAATTCTAAAAACTTTGTTGTGAAAACAGCCACAAATGCAGCCAAATTTTTTGGACGTGACCATGTGTCACCTGCGATGTGGAGGCTAGGCGTGGCTCATCCATGTGGAATCTGACAAGGAAAACGTGATTGTAGCAGATGGCTCATGAGCCTCATAAAGAATATGCATAGAAGACCTAGATGCTGTTCAAGCTACATGGAATTGACGAGTCACTCAAGGCACTGACTAGCAGGCTTGCATACAACTCCATGACAACTGCAACATCCACAAAAAATGGCATTTGAAGTGGTATTCATCGAATTTCCTATATGACTGAAGACCTTTGGAGCTCCAACAACATCGTAACCATTCACATCTAGAAGAGAAACCTCCATAATGTTTGAGATGCCCCAAGATCCCGAGACGATACAAACTATGGTGAGATGGGCAGCCAATAT
>SZWC01041142.1:0-11346 GCA_023375785.1 Penium margaritaceum
ACATATACATATACATATACATATACATATACATATACATATACATATACATATACATATACATATACATATACATATACATATACATATACATATACGTATACGTATACATATACATATACATCTAGATATAGATATAGATATACATATACATATACATATACACATACATATACACATGCATATACATATAAATATAAATTTACATATA
Organism: Penium margaritaceum; assembly: GCA_023375785.1. Taxonomy (NCBI): domain Eukaryota; kingdom Viridiplantae; phylum Streptophyta; class Zygnematophyceae; order Desmidiales; family Peniaceae; genus Penium; species Penium margaritaceum. The sequence continues at coordinate 212 of SZWC01041142.1, forward strand.
CATATACATGTAAATATAAATGTTAAAATCATCACAAATTCACGTGTACAATTGCATTTACATAGACATGCTCACATGCGTTTGAAATTCTCTATGCTTAACTTGATGGAGAAAACATCATGTATTCAGAAAACTGCAAAATCGGCTTCCTTTTTAAAGGCAAAAATTTGGGTGTCAATGGTTTTAGGGTGCTGGACTTTTTAGAGTATGTTAATGAAATACGTTTTTACCAATGTCATTGAACAACATAGCTAAAGTTTGGTTTTAACTTGTCAATATTCAAAAGAACATACATGGTGAAGCTTAATGGTCTCCTTAAATCATAAAAAAAACATAACATGTTGGTCAAACAGACCTTCAGTCTAAAAGAATACTAGCATATGAAACGTCTTTTATGCTGCTTCTTAAGGGCGAATTAAAGACGCACAATTCATCATGGAACAGTAGCAGATGCTGGGATCTCCTTTTGTGTTTATCAGTTAGGCTCTAAAGTTGATAAAAGTTGATGCTATTTCCCTTTCTTCATCCGATGCACTTAGTTCCAAAGTTTCTCATCATTCTCATTTTTATCTACTAATGTAAGATGGTCATGTCATGGATTGTTTTGTTAAGTGTGCAGTCGTTTGTTGGAGTTCAATCCATGATCATACTAGGTGTTATCAGCATATCAAAGAAAAGGCTTTTGTATGACTGACACTATTTTACTTTATTTTAGTGTAATTGAGGCAAATCTCATTGACTCTAGATGATTTTGTGCTATATTCAAGAATTTAGACATGTCTTAGCCATAAATGTGGACTCATCAGATTTATTTTGCAATGGAAATGATTGGCTACTATTCAACATTGTTTGCCATCTCTGGTCATTTCATGAGCATGTCGTTAAAATGTGCTTGATGTATTTACTATTGATGATATTGATGATGATTATGAGTTTTTACTATAATTTAGGGAAAGTGCACTTGGGGAGGTTATCATGATGTTTCTATTGTTTTCATTCAACGCAATCAAGGAGATCAAGGTCAATTGGTGCTTCAACTTATTTATTCTTTGATTTATATGAATGTTTTGAAAATTGATTATGGAAGGTTGTATGGTGTTCTATGTAACCACAAGTAACAATGATTTCCAATTATGCAAGAATTACATATCATGCCTAAAGTTCTATTGAAAATGAATGACTGCCAAGGTATGAAGTTTTGGTGGAGGTCACTATTATGCTGAGTAAGAGCACTTGTTTGTTTTAGTCTCATTAGAATTAAAGGTCGAGTTCCACCAAAACCGATGAACCCATTTGTAAGTTTTCACTTTTCATTTGTACACATTATACTGGATGAGTTACTAAAACATAATACTTGAAGTTCATGTGAAAAGATATCATCTCATACTAGCATTTGCGGCCCGATATTCCCATGATCTCATGAAATGCCTGAAAAAAAGTTCAGAACAAGATTTTGGAATTTTCATTACTTCTTTTGGTAAATTATATTTCCACCCAACTGGCATGAGTGACATGACATTACGAAGGTGTGGGTAGCATGTGGAATTGAAGCTTCAAACAAGGAGAGAAATGAGCTGCAACTGGTAGCTTGGTCATAAAATGTCAAGATCTGATTTCAACGTTTGCAGATTGGAGGTCTTTGATTCATATAAATTCTCCTTGTTAAATTTGCAAATGTGTCTTCATTGATGGAAAATATTGATCTATTCCATGTCAAAGTATTGTACACATGATGTTTTGCAGGTGTATAGGGTCCATTCTTGTATAGAATATGCTAATACATTTTCTTGTTTAGGCTAGGGGTTGGATTTTGAGGGCTCCCTCCTCGCTTGTCATGTATTGTGATAGGCTTAGGAGAGTGCATCTACAACGGGGTTTGAAAGATAAACTTGTGTCTTCTATATGCATATATTTTGCATAAATCAAGAAGTTGAAAACGTTTACTACTTACATAATACAATCCTTCAAATACTCCCCAAATTCACTTCAACTCCTTGGGGGTGGGAAGGATGGTGGGAAAATGTAAGGTTGCCTGGAATCCCATAAATAAAAAAGAACTTAAACAAGTTTGACGTGACGGTTACATGGATTGCAAAGAAAAAAGAACGATTAATTAATGTATAAAATGTGAAATTATGTTTGATGCATCATATGAAATAGATATGAAGTAGAAAGGGACTGGTAGAACTATGATGGGATGTGAGATATTGGTAAAAACAGACTTTATACAGATAAAAAAATTTTTACGACAAGATTTTGCGAGGTTCTTAGTTAAACCCTTCCTTTGACATGGAGTCTTGTCTACGTTTTATAGTTTATTTGCAATATTGTGATAGATCCCCATGTAGCGAAGAGGTATATGGTCAAGTGGCCATAATAACAGAGGCTTTTAGGTTCAGCATGTTTTTAGCAATAATGTAGTCACCATGTGATAGAAAATCGTTTTTTTACTTACCTTATAAAAAAAATTGCGATGATTATCGTCACTATGCGTATTTGGTTACAGATCGGCTGGATGAAATGCTTGAAACCTTTATCGCTACAGCTCAGAATCAACAAACAATACATGTGTCCTTGGCGCATACAATCATCCGCATCATCTAATTTATTTAGGTGTTAAAAAGGGATCCGTTTGGCAAGAAGAATTTCTATAATGCAAGGAAATTTAATAGAGAAATCCCCCTATTGCAATGCCAACTATGTAGTGATCTTAAAAAGTTACTATTTGAACCTTTTGTGACTGATAGAATGTTACATCTGCTAGGTAAAAACTACCATAGGTGGCATTGACATTCATGCCATTTGACCATGGTATAAAGTAGGCATGACATCGTGTGGTGGAAGTTTTCTTTTATGCTCAATCAAAAAATATCCCTGCCTTTGTTGTGATTTTCTACTTTACTCCGGGCACTTCGTTTAGTATACCAAGAAAGGGGGATACATTTTCACATGATTGATAAAATATCATGCCATGTTTTCAGAAACATAAATTCATAGCCAATATCTGGCCATGGGACTAGGGCCTCACTATACCAATTCTATTTGTATGATTAAAGATCGTCTAAATTATATTAAGTTGAAACCGTAATATTACCATTATAGATGTGCAAGCATGAAATGCATTCTTCATTTATAAAACAATTGGAAAATTATGATACAAAAGCATAGGAGTAATTCAAAACTAACAGTATATTTTCAGTTTCCATGTTGAAAAATCTAAATGGCACACCCATAATGCTATGATAGTATTCTAAAAAGATTTGTTTCCATTTTTTTGCACACAAAATTCATACCGTTTTTCCATTGACTCCTTACTTGATTTTCTATGCTGATTTGTTTTCTTTGTTTGCAATGTAAATAAATTATATGCGTTGTTTTTGTTGTTAGGAGATTTGCAATGCATCCACATAATTCTTGATTTATCCAGGAAGTCCTTTTTGTACAAAATCAAAACAATTTCCAAAATTACAACTGTATCATCAGATTATCGTATAATAATAAGAATTTCATGGAATATGAAAAAACATTCGCAATGTTTGAGCCAAATAGCATGAAGCATTGAAATGTTGACAAAGTTGTTTTACTAACAATCACAAAGCCCTCTATGGAGGTGTTTGACACTCTGAAACATGATTTGCATGTATTTAACATTGGGGATGCATGAGATTGCATGCTTTGAAAGGGAAATTGAAAAAAAAAATCACAAAGCCTCGGATGTTATTTGAGGTACCACTAAAATATAGTTAAATTAATTTAGATGGAACAACTGAAACTTGAGTTTCCGTGAAAGAAAATCTTTGCTTACCCATGTTCAAGCAATAAGGCCCGTTTATTTGTGCACATGATCAAATGGTTCAGCTATGTAGGCTTTATGTTTTTTTGGGATCTATCCACTCAAACATAGTCAAACTTAAATCACTGAATTGGGGTTTGTCTAAGAGAAAATGGGCTTATTTCTCCAACTTGATTTTTGCAACAACAATGGTGACACATTACCCCTAACTCTTGGCTTGATCATACACTCATGTTACCTTTCAGATATGACCATCGATTAAGATACAAAATTTATATTGTGGAGAATTTCTTTGTTAGCTACAGATTTCTTATTGTATTGTTTGAGGTGATTTGAATCTTAACTTATTTCTCCTATTTTTCCAGTCTCAAAACGTATTTTCAATCGATAGCCTTGACCTTCAAGTGCTAATCAATCCCTTTTTCAAAGACAATGTAAAAATATCTGTTTTATTCTCTAACCAATGCATTAGACCTTTCTTAACCTTATAGTATTGTGGAGCAATAGTAGTTCCATAGTATGGTACGGAAACAGTTTACAGGAAAACCTAAGCCCAATCTTGGTTTTGTCATTAAAGCTGTTTGATTAGTGCATTTGTTTCATTGTTCATAAGGAAAAAAATGAAAGGAAGCAAGTAGATCATATAAATTGCATTGCATCAACCGACCGATGGTTTCATATGGTCTCAGTATTTAAGCAAGTTTCCTTATTTATTTTATTCCTTAATTATATAAAATACGCTTTGAATTGGAATTAGAAGAACAATTGACCGTGAAAAAGGAAACAAATTCACATTCATACTGTTCCACCATGTCTTTTGGAATAGATAAAAGTATAACCAATACATTTATAGAAATGAATAATTTCGCCATCTATTGTATCCAAAATAAAGGTTGTAAGTGTAAAATTGTCTTTAAAAAAAGGAAAATAAACTTGGATTCTTTAAGTCATTTCTTTTCTAATATCAATTTTTCATTATGATGCATTTCCTTGTGAAAATGATCAAACTTATATTTCGGATAAGGATATTCTATGAATTTCAAAGCAATTTTAAGAAAATCAAATAGTTTAAGATTTTAAATTACAAAAAATTCGTTTTATTAACCCCAATAATAAACGTTTCCATAACCTTTCATGAACAAACGGTTAAGAAATTATACAAGAGTTTTAACTAATGATTTTACCGTCAATGAATTATGTACCAGAAATAATGTTTTCCATGGAAAATTTCTAGACCTAATTATTTTCAACAATTTAAATTTTTTACTATTACTAATTTACAAGTAATTTTTTGTATTTTCACCTTAAGTAAGTTGTAGTTTTTTAGATTGTTGTGCCTCAATGAATTGTTTAAATATTTATTTATTTTTATGCTTTATATGGGTATTTATTTTTTCAAACATAATATTAGATCGTTTATCACAAAATAAAACATTATTGTATATTTGAACGTATTTTAAATCACTTACTAAAACGTTGCTGAATTTTTAACTTATTTATTGTTTTAGTAAATACAGATAGCTTCAGAGATTTAATTGGTTGAAACATGGATTAGATATTTATCAAAGTATCAAAATATGTATGAATTTTACTCTGAATTCAGTTGTCTTATTCATCTCAAATGTATCCTCGTAATGTTTTTTTACCCATGATTAAAAACATCTCATTTTTGAAAACATATCAACGATGATGTCTACCTCTCATGCATTTTAAATTATATTAAATAACCCTCCACAATGTTAGGATGATTTATTTTCCATAGAAAATCTATGCTTAAAAAACAAATTTTATTTTCTTAGCATTTTTTATTCACTACTTTTTTACTCTTAATGAACGCATGCCTCCTTATTTGTTTTGTGAATTGATACATTAATTGCACCAATAAATCTAATTTGTAAATTTTCTCATCATTTTCAGTAATAATCGTATATTTGAAAAGTTTTGAAAACTTCCTTGAAGTTACAAAAGAATCCAAAATATCAATAGGTTGATAGAATTTTAAGACGATTATCTATTTTATTTTAAATTTCACATTATTTTTGTGAAATAGTGAAAAGAATGCCCTAAATGTTTCTTTTAATTAAAGAAACATATTTACTAGCCATACCTAGATTTGGCACAGGTTTGCTTGGTAAATATTTTAATAATAAAGCAGACTTAAGGATCCCCTGGAAACATTTTTGGTCAAGAAAGATCTCATATTTTCTTTAAAGAATAAATTAAATATTTGTTCATCGTTGTTGACAACGGGATTAACTAGCGCTCTGAGATGGGCTCTACTAATAGTACATAAGTTTTGTGACTGGAAAATTGGGATAAATACGTATTGAGTTTAATCACTTGTGACAATAAGATATGAATCCCTTACCTTGGGAAGAATTTGACATTTGACTTTATTTTCACGTGTTGGAGTGCTATGGGTTAACCTTTTATTCATGGAAATCATAGCCTTTTCTTTTATTTGGCGTAGATATTTTGGCTATTTCACCGTTTCATTAGCTCTGATGCGGTGGTCAGTCTTTTGCCCACGTGGACTGTCCTTCCTCAAACTGAAAGAGAAAATGTTCTGATGAAAATAGCTTCACATTGACAGTCCTTTTTTTTCAAAGTCCTCGTTTGTGGAGAGATTGTCGTCAAGGTGGGGCCATTAACATGCAGTTGAGAGGTGGCAAGAAGGATACAAGTATGACGCCCAAGCTTAAGTTTTACTCTACATCTGCCAAGTGGGATGGGCCCTTGCAAGTTTGGGTATTATTTCTCTCCTTTTATTTTGCTTGTTCCCGTGCATTACTCATTATTCGGGATAGAGATAAACAATGTATCCGTCCATTTTCACAAAATGGAAAAGGATACCAGTGTAGTGGATTGGTCCTTGTCGCCCATCACTTAGCTGCAGTCTCAAAATCTTGGGTCACAATTACACGCTAAAAAATGGCATACAAACATAATTCAAGATATTACTTCGTAATCACAAAATTATCGTACAAAAGACGCATTATGAAAGCAAGTTCATATATATGGATCTTTCCACAATGATCACTGTTCCAACATACATGAATATGGTTTACAGTTTTGGAGTGTTTTGTATGTCTACCATAAACACTCTAAAATACAAAACTACAATTCTCTAACTCGGAGGGGGGCTAGATATTGGAAGCAACCCTCTAGCATTAAAAAAATCAATATTTTATAAGGGTATTGAATTTGAAATTACGTATGACTCTTGTTTAATTTATCAGTACAAAAATGTTAGTACACCACTAAAACAACTTCAATGATTCCACTATACAGTCCCCGCTACAACCCCCAATACACATGGGCTCTTTTCAAGGAGAAAGGAGGTGGATCACAAGTCCAGGTACCGTTCATGTTATGGCATCTCTTCTAATACCAAGTGGAATATCAATTCCTAATGATTGTTTCCATTGTAAATGTCAAATGGGCTCAATAAATAACCATAAAAAATTTAGTTCACATTAAAATGGTAAGCATTTGTGCAATTTTTTATCAGAAAATATTTTAAAGGCACTGTTTTAATATACTCTTTCAATATCATGAGTGAGTCTACGTACCAGTAGCCCCCCCTCTCCGTGTATATTAAAGTAGTAAATTATGAAGGAATTCAAAAGATACACTAATTTGGTGTAAAAACAGGAGTACAACCACGATGACCTCTTTGCTACACTCCCCTACAGGGAACTCAGGTTAATGAATCCAAAGATTTGGTTACTTTATGTGATTCATTAAACAACATTCTTAAAAAAAACAATTGCACATGGATATCCCCAGAGTTGATGGATGGCACTATGAAAATTTACATATTTTAGAGCGGGCTTGAATATGGACCCCTCTTTCAGGATGAAAAACTTATATGGATGGCACTATTGAATCAACTGCTTTACTTATATGATACATTTTCTCATACATTTATTCAACACACTTTCACGTTTTGAGAAATGGCTTCCATTATGTAACAAGGAGAAGTGTTAAAATTTCATAGTAAAATGGTAATAGTTCTGTGAGACATCATCCTCATTCAGATGTATGCAGGAAATGTGTTATAAGAAGCTTCTAAGACATTAGCTTAATTTTTCACTAAATTACTTTATTTCTTTTGAATGATTAGAATTTGATCCCCCTGCCTAAGTCCATACTGACCATGAAAATAATTTTGGGACAGGTGCAAGTATCTTAATGCGTAAGATAGAGTGAAGGAATTCCAATAATTTTTCTACTCATGGCATTCCCACACGGTTTAATAAAATATTTTACCAGATTTGAACATGTATGATACGATTCCACGAATGTGTATGCTTATGTCAAAGTGCTTAATGGTTGCCTCTTTACATCATTCTAATCTGGATTTTGTGCAGAATTCCTTTTGCACGCATGTTGTGACGACATGTCGCCATCAGCATCGTAGTCAAAACATCACAAACACATTGTGTTTGCATGTAATACATGAAGTTTTATATTAAGAGAATGAAAGAAAATGATCTCAAATCACCCCAATTTTTCATAGCAAAGTCAATCAAAAGGTTAAGGTTGCCCATGTCTAGCCTTGGAAAATTCCAATTTTTTCTGTTACCACTTTACACATTGAGGGAACTTTGTCATCCATTCTCAAATTTTGTGCACTAATACTTCAATCCCCAGACTCAGGGCGTGGTCCATACAAGTTCCAAATTTGTTATCTTCCTCCACATTGGACAACAAGTTTCTTACATGCTTCGAGCTTTAAAAACACCAGCAAATTTAAATTCTCTTTATTAGTCATGGTCATTAATTTAAGGGTCATGGACAATGCTATACTTTAAATTGAGCGATGAAATGATTGTTTTTTAGACAAAAAAACCATTTATAGGATTAAGTATTTTCTTCGTTTTGGGTAAGTAAAACTTGCACAGAAAAAAGGATCTGTTCATTTCAAATAGGAATGAACGGGTACTCTCTTGATTACAATTGAATGAAAGTAACCCCTTTCAACAACATGTCAAAACACTCTACATTCCCTTTCTACAGTTTATAAGAGATTTTTAATCAAACCCCATCGTGAATTGCATTGAAGTTGATGGGGGTTTGGTTTTACACTGGCTCCTATTAAACCCTAGAGTTTGAAGCCCCTAGAGTTTCTGTCTTAATGCATGGGGAGTCGTGGACCACCCATGCCAATCGTAAGTATAAATTTCCTTGATAAACACAAACCCCTCAAAACAGGGGTTTGTAATTTTTCCTTGGCCAGACGGATTTCATCACATTGACAAGGCATGCATGTCATATAAATTGAACAAAAAATTTCTATTAAAACCGTGTTTGGGGGCAGATTGTGCGAATGTCTAAATTATCCACAATCTTTGATTTAATATGAGAAATTATGGGCATATAACTATTATTCTCTTCCATTATTATATAAACATAAGCAATCTAGCCTACAGAACACAAACATATTGACAACAGACGTATAGATGTTTACATAGCAAACCATAGTAGTAGCAAAACATGAGGATTCAAATGGTTATATACCCCCAATGTTATGGATTAATTTAGGAATTCCTAGAGTTGATGTTGACATGAGGAATGCCCCTATTTGAAACTACAATGTCAGGTTGCCATAAAGTTGTAGATTATGAGAAGATTTCCCTTGCTGTGCAAAAAAATGCATAATCTAACCCCAATCAGTGGCCTTCCATGTCATATTGGAGGCATTATTGTTTAATTTTGTTTCTATTTATTTAATTTGATGACAATTTCATTGTTTATTAACTTCGATCTCATCGACGCCCATACTGTTGTCAATGGTGTTTCTAAACGCCAAATACGAGTGTCTGAGAACAAGGTTCAAACGTGATTCATTTGCATGTCCAAGGGGTCGGCTTATTTTAAACAGTGTTGGCCTCAAAGCTTGATGCAACGATGTTGTTGATGTCCTTTTCTAACAAGTGCTTGTCCATGGGTGAATGATGGGGGCATATGTATAAGACTTTGCAGAATTCACCTTATCGGTGGTATTTTGTCATTAATCTACGAAGTCGTCGCATCTTGACAGTGAGCTTTCCCATGTGTTGCACATCCAGAAAAGCAAAACATAAGGTTCCATTCCAAATTCTTTCCGAATAAGTGCTTATCCATGGGTGAATATTGGGAGCATATGACACATGTTCTTCAAGATTTCCTAAAATTCACTCAAGGGATGGCATGCTATCATTAATCTCCAAAGTCTTGGCATCCTGCCTTTCACTTTTGAATTGGAGGCACAGTTCATTTCAACTCTTAAATCTTGGAATTTATTTTTAATGTGGTGCAGATTGGAGGCATTAAGCGAGTCCAACCAACATATGATATCCATTTGAGTTTCAGATTGGAAAGTGTATTCATGTATTTTTTATTTTTCTGAGATAAATTTCTAAATTTATTAGGAGGATTTTTGGAAAAACAAACCATTAGGAAGATAACGTGGGAATCACCTTTCCCTAAAAACAATGTGTATAAACTTATCGAGGATGGTGGGATAAAAAACAAAGGACTAGTATGCAACTCAAAGAAAGGAACTCTTAAGTTGGAAGTGATGATAAACTGAAGCCAGTCACGATATTTCCAATTTTTTTGTAGGAAGAAAATTGGATAAATAAGTTCCTTGAATTAACTTTGATTGGCGTTCCATTCATGAAAATTATAAGTTTCTCGCTTGGAACCTTATATGTAGACTTGTCCATACCAAAATTATGTTCACTCTATTGTGTCACTTGAATATTTTTTTTTAACGTAATGGATCAGGTGAATTTTAATATTGTGCTAAAGAGGAAAGAAAAGAACATTGTTTTTTTTATGCCCTTGGCTTAGACAGACGCGTCAATGTTATGTGCCCTCTTCCCGTCCAGTTACCTGGGTACCCCCTGATGATGCTGGACTTATCAATGATAGCACTCAAACCAAAAAAAATCAGTGCTGCCTGACATATATCGCGTGTCTCCCTATTTCAGTTTAGGTGGTGTCAGCTACGGATAGGCCCTAACTCTTCTTTGGTTGAGAATTTTATCCCATTACTCCCCAACGTCTTCCAAAAAGACATGTGGAACATTTGTGCCCTTTTCCTCTGCATAAACCCTAAAAAATCTTGTAAAAAGAGGAATTCTTTGGAGGACGTCTTTGCTAACGCCCTCATCATGAACTATCTCCCTTACGAAAATCACTTTCAACCATATTGATGCTCCTGGTTCATCCTCTTGGTGGAATCATCGCCATCATTATAATGTCGGGTGCAGGTGGGGATGGTGATACATCGTGAGGGGCCAGGTTGAACCCCAGGGGTTGCATGGCTTTGAGGTACCCCCCCCCCCCCCCC
>SZWC01041148.1:0-11342 GCA_023375785.1 Penium margaritaceum
TCACCCACATGGTGTACTCACAGGTCATATCTCACAAGAGACAGAGCATAGTTGAGTCACACTACAACGGATCTAGGGGTCATACCTCCACAAGGGGCAGAGCATTCCTGATCCGTCCTACAACAGTAAACAAGGGGCAAAAACATTCAACAAGCGGCTCCTTTGAGAAGCTCCGCCGAGAAGTAGTGGGACTCCAAAAACATCAAGGCACGGTTTCATAAAGATACAGCGGCCTCGAGTCGATAGAACAATATCAAACCATCGGTACGGTTCGCGACACTTTTGTCGACCATTCGACAAACTGGTCGAAGTTGTAAGAACCTTCTGGAACTGAACAGTGGACGTCGAGGCAGGTGGCCAAAATACTCTCTGCAGATCGGTGAAAAAATCGAGAGGTCATAAGCGGTGAATTACAAATGTAACGGCAAAAATGCCAACAAGCAGATTCCAAGGACTTGCGTACCTCAGGGACGTAACACTTGCTTGCCCATTTAGTCGCAACGTCCCGGTGCATTAGCAGACCTAAGCTGGTGACGACGACAATAGCTCTCGATGAGATGATCGACGTCTCGGAGGTTGTCACGGGGCTCCCAGTGAGGGAATAGAGAGACCCCTTCTTCAGCAACATAGTGTAGGTCATTAGGGACACAATGCAACAAATGGCGTTGAGAACGTGGCGTTTGGCTCAGGAGAATGTGAGATCGTGTGATTGCGTCTGTTGTCCGAGTTGCGTCAATCCATCGCGTCCATCACGTTGCATTGTGACAATGAGAGTGCCATGACCATTGCCCGACAATGACGGCGTGCACTGCAGAGACCACGTGAACAACAGAGGTGGTCTCCTCGGGGCAACGGAACAGCTCTCCAAGTGCCCGAGTCTCGACAACCGAGAAAACACCACATTTGCTAGAAACACTCCGAACTGGCATCCAGAAATGACAAATGACAAATCACAAATGACTTTCCGATCAACGAGAGCACTATTGAAGTCATCGGGTCTCCTCATCGCACTGGTACAATCCATCGGGTGCGCTGGTCTCAACCCATCAAGAAAACTCTCCTAGCTCCCGACAAGCCAACAGGGATGCCGGAACGCATCTACTACGTCTCATCGACGTTCTCCTAGATGGTGGAGAAGTCTAGGGACACTCCGAAGGCCCGTCATGTCGTCACGCTCTCTTCTACCCTATACCACTACCTTGGGGTATAAGGGTAATCCATCAAAGTCGGTCGTGACGGGTGGAAGCCACACAAACCAACACCTCACGGACGCACACCGACAGCTCTTGCACCCTCCTTGAACGAGTCACACTTCACTGCCTTGGTCAAGAAGTCAAACAAGTGCCGTGCTGTCTCAACGTTGACTCGTTTGGCCTCAGCGGGGGTGACCGGGCCTAGTGCGGCTAGCTGCCGGTGCCCCTACATAAACCCGCTAGGGACTCATTTGAAAACTCTCCTTTCATATCATGCGTTCTAGACTTCGCAAAATTCTTGCAATGCACACACACTCAGAGCTCATGTTCGTGTTTGCATACCTTGCTTAATTCTAACTTGGTATCAAGGCACAGTTGGGCGTGTGAGCACTAGAAGCTGCAGAAGTGGGCGGTGCATAGAGAGAATACTCCACGTGGCGCTACGCTGGCAGTAGTGTGAGGGAGCACAAAGTGACTGCACGTGAACGCCCCTGTGGTGTTGAGCAGTGCACAATAACAGTAACGGCTGCGATAGTAATAGTAGTAGTTGTTGGTTTTTTCGCATCTCTCATTGTGCTCCGTTGTGTCCTCCTGGCTTGTGTACATCGACAAGCAAATGCCTGACGGCGAGACTCAACGCTACTAGAGTGTCGTCCGGTGGAGCCGACGCATGCTGAGGCCTACACGTAGCTCGCTGGAGCCTCCTCCTTGCGGCAATGTGCTTGGCTCCATCGGTAGGCCTCCTCGACGGTCGGGCCGCCGGCGGTCACTGCCACCGCAGATAATGTCAGCATGCGTCTAGTGTTGGATCTAACTGTACTATTGCGTCCGCAGCGTCATGCCCTGTCTAGGGTCCATGTCTCATGTTGTGTGGCACTATTTGGCATCATGGACCATCGTAGGCACTGCCTGGGATCGGGGAGCCATAACTCTTTGCTGCTATTTTCTTAGCTGTTTCTCACCGCAAGACTGCGTTCGTAGCGTTGGTAGCATGGTATGGTCCAGTTTTAAGGCAAAACGGATGACGCCCGGGTTTTGGGCTGTCGACCGTCTGGCATGGTTCATCGAGAAAACTCTGCCTGCCAGAAAACAGGTCTAGGTCTATTTTTTGATTGGCTGGTTAGCTGAGTAAGAAGCTCTACAAAGTAGGGGGGGTAGAACTTGGAGGAGTCTCCCATTGTTGTTCATTTTTCATTCCTAATAAGTCACATTCAGTTTTCAGCTGCATTCTGGTGCTAACACTGGCGCGCGCGTTTGTGAGTAACAAACTAAAAGCATCCAGACTTAGACTCAAGAGCGGCAAACTGAGGGGGCAGCACACAAAGCAACGAGCGTGGAAGCCCGCACGCAGCATCAACAACCCTGTTGCCCCAACCTACTGCCTAGCATGTCTAGTTTGGTACGAGAGCTAGAGCGTAGCAGCAACAACAGCAGAAGACTGGCGTACAAGTACCAAACAATGCTAGCGTACCCCCATACGCACCACTATAGGGGAAATGCTGCCGGATTTTTCCCGGCAGCACTAACCTCCGCGTGTGACGTGAGGAGGTGAGCAGCCAGCGACGTCATGCATCTTAACGACGACACACGCGACAACGTCACCTTGGTATAGTGACTGACAGCAGCAGCAGCAGCAGCAGCTTGCAGCAGCAGCGAGCACTGGCAGCAGCGGCCAACAACAGCTGCACATAGCAGCAGTAGCTGGCAGTAGTAGAAGCTTGCAACAGCTTGTAGTAGTAGCAGCCCGCAGCAGCAGTAGCTCGCAATAGCAGCAGCTCGGAACAGCAGCAGCAGCTCGCAACAGTAGCAATAGCGGTAGCGAGCGGCAACTGTAGCTGCAAGCAGCAGTAGTAGTAGGCAGCAGCAGCATTAGGTAGTAGTAGTAGTAGTAGTAGCAGTAGCAACAGCTGGCAGTAGCAGGAGAAGCTTCAAGCAACAGCCGGCAAGAGCTAATAGCAGCAGCAGCAGCAGCTAGCAGTAACCATTGTAGCAACAGCCAAGAGAAGCAGCAGCTGCTGCTGCTGCTTGCAGCCCGCTGATCGCCATGAGCAGCAAGCTGCAAAGCTCGCTACTCGTAATGAGCTACAAACTGCAAGGAGCGAGCAGTGAGCTTGCTGCTCGCAGCTGGCTGCTCATGGCGAGCCATGAGCTTGCTAAGACAAATGAAAAAAAAACCCCCACCCTACCAGCGGCTATGCAGCGCCTGCAACCACTGCCATAGCCGCTGAGCAGCCATAGCAGTCGTAGCAGCTCGCAGCAGCTTAGCATCAATAGCAACAGCAGCAACAGGAACTGCAGCTTGTGCTGCAATAGCAGCCGCAATAGTAGCAGCAGTCGCAGCAGTAGCACTTGTAGTAGCAGCAGCTGCTGGTGCACGAACAACCGCAGTAGTAGCAGCAGTAGCAGCAGCATCAACAGCAGCCACGCTAGCTGTTGCAACAACAGCCTAGCAGCAGCAGCAGTAGCAGTAGCGGCATCAGCAGCGGCTACAAGAGCAAAAACAGCTACCTTGCAGCTGCCATAGTAGGAGCCCTAGCACCAGCCGCTGCTGACATCAGCAGTTGTCAACGGACGTCACTATTGACGTCACTATTGACGTCATCAACAAAAAAAATGAAATCTGAGAAAGTTAGGGGCAAATACTCTAGAGCAGTCACCCTGCAAAAAACATAGCAACAACTACTCACGTCATCCATCCTAGGCTGATGTCACTGTTGACATCAGCAAAAAAAAAAGCATGGAGCATCAAAATCCACCATGGCTAACAGCCCTAGTCGGGAGGGGTCCTCTTCTATTGGGGGGACCCCAACCCCCCTTTCTTGTAGGAGCTGTAGCATTTGCAGCAGCAGCAGCAACAACATTAGGAGTAAGAGCAGTAGTAGCATCATCAGCAACAGGAGCAGAAGCAGCAACAGTAGTAGTAGTAGCATCATCAGCTGCAGCAGTAGTAATCTACAAGCTTCGTCGCCGGCGCCTCCGACCCCCTGGCCGCCATTCACCAACAGCTTGCGGCATTTACGTAGTAACTTGCAGCACTAGAGCCGTTGGCATCACAGGCTCACTCCAGTGCCCTGCTGCTTTCCTTCCCCCTCGGCACGCGAGCCCCGTTGTGTCTGCCGCCACACATTAATTGGCACAGCAGCAGACTCAGCGCTAGTGGCAGATAATGACTTCAGTCCTTGGCCCCACTCTGGGTGCTGGTCGTAGGCAAAAGGACTTTGAGACCCCGCCCCCGCCGCTTCAGGCCGGCGAGCAGTTTGAGAGCTGGGAACTCAGTTACTACATCTCGGCATAGGGTGAGGGCTTGTGGGCATACTATACCCTTCCGTACGACTGCACCTAGGCGGACTAGCTGTATGATGCTGGTTGCACCGTACGTGGCATCGTCCCAGTCGCTCCTGTGGCTTCATGCTTGACCCTTGAGCCTTCCTCGGCGCCTTCACTGCCGAGGAGGACCCCAGACCCTACGGCCGCATGGCACGTCCGTACTCGTCCCCATTGCCTATTCAGAGAGGCTGAGACTAGCTGCTTGCAGCGGGAGTTCAACTCCCTACACATGGGGGAGACGGAGACAGTTACCTCCTAATGGCAACGGGCTGAGGACATCCTCCGTCGCCTACGCACCTCTGCTCCATCCCCTATGGCCATGCTCCTCACCATCAAGCAGGGTGCCACCGTCACACACGCCGACGTCTTCGTCCACTACTCCCAGGATGTCCTTTCCACTATGGCGGCCCTGGGCACCCTCATGCCCTGGGCATACGAGCTCTTCCTCAGGATTGAGGAAGCTCATATGGAGTCCCACATCTAGCGTACAGAGGCCCTCGCCTCCCATGCTGTCGCCTCCGTGGCCGTCGCTTCCCCCGTAGCAACTGCATCCACCAGCTCCTTGTCGTCGGCGAAGAAGCGCAAGGGAAAAAAGGCCAAGGGCCCCCAGCAGCATCAGCAGCAGCATGCGACTGGGTCTAGTGGTGATGGCTCGGTCTACCACAGTTGTGGCCAGCCCGGACACGGGTGGTACACTTGCACGTTCCCGACGGACGAGGCGCGCGTCATCGCCACCATGGGTCGCCAACGTGAGTGCCATCTCGCCTCTGCCGTTGTCGCTATCGCCGGCCCTGACGCCTCCACCTCGTCTAGCAACAACACTCCTCTGACAGCCTCGCTCGTCCCTCCGTTGCCTGCTCCACAGCAGTATCATCCGCAGCCATCAACGCCTCCGTTTCCATCTCCAATGCAGTCCTCGTATCCGAGCGCCGGCGCTATCACTCCACACTCCGTCTACACTCCTAGACTGTCCACTCGTGAGCATCAGTTGGAGGAGTTCATCACACTCCAGCATGGCCTGCCTCGCCCTCCCCCCCAAGGAATTGAGAGTTGCGTTATCTCTTACCCGTCTGTCTTGTCTTGCATGATTGAGACGGAGTTGCGGAGATGTCCTGTTTCCTCATCCACCTCGTCGTCTCCCGTGCCCTCTACCCCTCTCTATGACGATGTCGCGTGTCCTGATGATTGGCAGTCTTGGTTTGGGCCACCGTCCACTGCACCCGCGTCCCTTGCTTGCTACCATGTGACTGTTAGGGATTTGGCGACTGCGGTCCAGGACTCTGCCGAGACCTGGATCATCGAATCCGGGGCCACGTATCACATAACCGCCTCTCTCGAGGCCTTCTGTGTGCTTGGTCCTGTTGGCGATGTGTCTGGTTTCCGGATGGGCTCCGGACAGGTGTTACCTATGCACGGTGTTGCCGTCGTGCGTTTCCGTGGTCCTGCCAGTGATGATTTCTTGACCGACGTCCTCCTCGTCCTTGGTCTTGAGCTCAACCTTCTGTCCGTCACTGCCCTTGACCGCATGAGCATGGACATTCTGCACTCCCGTGGCGTTGGGAATGTGTCGCTACATCCGACCGGTCTTGTCTATCTCCACGCCACTGCCTGTGGCAACCCGTGGCACGTACCTCGTCTGTCCTTCCATCCCCCCATGCCCTTCCCATCCGCCCCGACGGGCCATGTCTTTGTCACTAGCACCTTGTCCCCGCAGCACACTTGTCTCTTGCACCGCCGCCTTTGCCACGTGCACTCTGCTGTAGTCGATAGCATGCTTTGCACCTTGCCGGCCAAGGGCCTAGACCCGAACTCCTTTCCCCTGCCGTGCCCCACAGAGTGCATTGATTACGCTCTGAGCGAGATGCACTGCTCCACCTATCTTAAGTCATTCTCACGTGCGTCCGCTCCTCTGGCCTCGTCCATTCTGATGTGATGGGTCGTCTCCCTACTGAGTCTGTCGAGGAGCATAGTCGCTATGTCCTCATCCTCACTGACGACTACTCTGGCTACCGCTGGGTATTCTGCCTTTGGCAGAAGAGCGATGTCGCTCCAACCATTCGGGAATGGCTTGTCCGTGCTAAGCGTGAGTGTGGTCGGCCTCTCTGCCACTTTTGCTCTGATTGCGGTGGCAAGTACATGGGAGGGACCACGACTTTCAGCAGCTCCCAAAGTATCCACCACGAGACGTCGGCACCTTACACACCAGTCCACAACGGCGTTTCAGAACGGTGGAACCGCACCATGGCTGACGCTGTCCGCACCATGCGCGTCGAGTTAGGCCTCTCCGATGGCTTCTACTTCGAGGCCATGGCCTACATGATGTGGGTTTGGAATCGTATTTTCCACGGACCCCTTCCCCGCCAGTCTATGCCGTACCAGCACGTGTGCAGTCAGCGTGCTGACCTCTGTCCAGCTCGTGTTTGGGGTTGCGTGACCATTGAGTTGCTGCCTGCCCCGCAGCAGGGAGGCAAGCTCGCCCCCCTGTGGGCGTTCTTGCACCTTCCTTGGTGTCTTGCCTCAGTCCGAGGCATGGCGCTTCTGGGATCCTTCCCGGTACTGCATCGTCGAGAGCCGCCATGCCCTCTTCTTTGAGGACCTTTTTCCTTGCAACCTTGCCACTTCGGCTTGTCAATGTCCCTCCCGTTGCGAGGGGGATTGGTGAGTTTGTTCCCCGTCCTACCGCTTCCGGGCAGTACATCACATGGTCCCTCCAAGCCGGTGGCCCCAGCTGTGTCCGTTGGTGCCTCCGGGCCGGCATCCCTAGTCTCGTCCACTGGCTCCTCCGGGCCGGCATCTCTAGTCGCGTCCGTTGGCTCCTCAGGGCCGGCATCCCCAGTCGCATCCGCTGGCTCCTCCGGGCCGGGAGCCCCAGTCGCATCTGCTCGCCCCTCCGGGCCGGCAGCCCCAGTCGTGTCCGCTGACTCCTCCGAGCCGGCAGTCCCAGTCGCGTCCGCCGGCCCCTCCGGGCCGGCAGCCCTAGTCGCCTCTACTGGCTCCCCGTGGCCTACGACTCTTGTAGCGTCCGCTCGCTCTTCCGGACTGGTAGCCCTTGTCGCGTCCGTTGCTCCCATCGGGCCAACACCTCCTGTCGAGTATGCTTGTCCCTCCGTGCTGTGCCCCATCCGCTTCTGCTGGTCCTTCCGGGCCGACAGACAGAACGGTCTGTGTCGGCTGGTCCCTTCGCACCAGCAGCTCCGTCTGCCTCCGCGAGCACCTCGGACTTGGTGCCATATACTACCCTACCGCGTTACACACGTGGCCTAGGTTATGAGAGAGGGCACGGAGAGGGGAGGCGTGTTTTCTGGATGCTGACAACGTCCGACAGGCACTACTGGATAGCAGCATAGGGTCGGCCGGCGGGCCGTCAGGACTGACACTAGACCACTTGCGGCAGGTCGTTGTTGGGGATTCGAGGTTGACCCGGCTCCTTGCATAGCTGCTGACGTCCTTTTGCCAGGGTCGCCTCCACCCAACGGCTCGATGGTTCCTGGCGGCGAGCCGCCTCATCGCGCTGGCCAAACCCGATGGGGGGGTGAGGCCGATTGCATTAGGGGAGGCTATGTCCCACCTCCTCTCGTAGTCGATGGTGAGTTCAGAGAGGGCGGAGATGGAGAGGACGGTGGCACTATTGCAGCAGGCAGTGGGAACCTAGGTTAGGGCAGATACGGTTTTTCACGCGATCACGGAGCAGCTACACCTCCGGCAAGACTGGGGGGTCATCAGTGTGGATGTGCGTAACACGTACAACACGGTGGAGCGAGCGGCCATTCTTGAGGCCCTACGAGAGAGAGGTTTTACGAGGCTCATTCCGGGACTGGCCCTCTTCTAGGAGGAGCCGTCAGACCTGCTCTTCCAAGGGGGGGTGCAGCTGTCCGTCATCCGGCCAGAGCAAGGGAATTTTAGGGAGACCCCATCAGCCCGTTTCTGTATGCCCTGACGTAGCAGGAGGCATTGGAGGCAGCTTAGGCGGCGATGGCAGGGTAGGAGATAGTGTTGGCGTACCTAGATGGTACATACCTGTTGTGGCCGGTTGGACGACTGGAGGTGGCGTATGGAGCCCTGAGCGGGAGTTGATAGCAGCCACGATGGAGGTGCAGCTTTGAAAGTGTTAGTTGTACATGCCTGACAAGGGGGGTGGTGCCGTGGGGACTGGCAGACATATCGCATACGGTGGAGGGGATGATGGTGCTGGGGGCACCAATCGGGTGCAAGCCCTTATACCAATGGCGGTTGGATGAGGCAGTGCACGCAGTGGAGGCCACGTTGGGGGTGCTACAGTACCAGCTACCAGACGTGCATGCAGTTTTCAGTATCCTGCACGAGTGCATGACACGACGACTGCCGCACATTACCCGCCTCTCGCCGCCATCAGAGTGGTGGGAAGCACGCCTCCGACGATTTGACGAAAAGGTGGGGCAATGCCTCAGGGGACTACTGGGGCTGGAGGAGGGGTGCGGAGAGAGGGAGGTGCAGGCAGTGGGGCATGTGGAGGGGCAGGCAAAGCTACCGATCAGGCGGGGGGTCTGGGACTGACGTCAGTGGCGAGCTTGGCCGCCCTCTCCTGGCCGTGTAGTCGGTTTCAGTCTTGGCAGGCAATGTGACAGCTATTGGTGCAGCAAGAGCAGCCGTGGGAGGGAGAGGAGGGGAGGGGGCGAGGCGGAGAGTGGTCTGGGGCAGGTTTAGCGGAGTTGCGAGAGCGGGCGTTGAGGCGGATGTTGGAGGCAGTGAGGGGGAAGGTGCCGGAGCCGGAAGGATGTGAGAGCGGGAGTCCTAAGCGGTTGTTCCAGGACCTCTGTGATACCCTCTACGAGGAGTTGTTGGCGCAGTAGCGCCACAATGTGGCAGCAGAGCTAGGCGCAGAAGAGGGGCGGCCATAGTTGAAGAGATTGGCAGCGATACAAGGGGACCACTATGGGGATTGGCTCCTCGCCCATCCCCGATCATTAACTGACAGGCTGTACATGTCAACAGCATACAGGAGGGTGGCCTATCAGTTCCTGCTGGGGCTTGTTCGAGCACACGTCCCAGTGCTCTTGCCCGGACCAAGCAGCGATGTACCCATGTGCGTCCGAGCACGCACTTTGGTGCGCACGCGAGGAGGAGCACCATGCGCATCACACTATGCAGTGGTGCGGGAGCTAGCAGCCGTGATGAGAGAGAGCAGGCTAGGAGGAGTGGCCGTGGAGCCGGCCCGACATCACATGCCTCGACCCAGCGACAGGGCATCTCGGGGTGCTAGACGTGGTGACATGTGATCCACAGCGACCCTGTCTGGGTGTCAGGATGGAGGAGAGAGCTGGGGTTGCCTGCAAGCAGGCGGTCCGCATGAAGAAACGGAAGTACGAGACGTGGAGGGGAGTGCGTGACAGGTGGGAGTTCTTCTTCCCGGCATTGGAGACCCTTGGGGCGTTCTCGCGCGACCTGGGCAGCTTGCTCAAGGCTTGCACGGAGGCAACTCAACAGCGGATGCAGCAAGTGGGAGGCACCCTTGGGGTGGTGGGGACAGTGAGGGCCCACTACAACCAGCGACTAGGAGTGGCGCTCCAGCGCGCCCAGGCCCAGTAGATTCGCCGGCGGGCGGCAGAGTGGGCACGTGACATAGCCCTGGCAGGAAATGTCGCACGGGCCAGGCAAGCCCTTAGGGACCACGGTGATAACGTGGAGGTGGTGGCTGTTGGCTACGTGGACCGAGAGTAGAGAGCCAAGCTAGGAGGATAGGATTTGCTTAAGGGCCTTCGGGCTGAGTTCAGGATAGGGGTTTTCATATATAACCAATCACCTCACCCTTGAAACTATGCACAGAAAAGTGTATTGGGAAGTGAACAGAAAAGTGAATATCAATCTCTAACAAAAACTTCTCTACGTCATAGGAATACCTGATCTCTTTTCATGTTTGACGAGGAATACATATATGGGCTCTAGCCACATGCCTTCATGTTCATAAACAATGAGAAATCCATGGATACAGGAATACACTTTTGAATACACTGATTGTGGAGTGTATGAATTTGGGTAGATTAACTATACCTCGGGGTTTTACATTTTCTTCAGGGGCCTATAGGCGGAGTGCAGGACAGGAGATTGTTGGGTTTTACAAGGGCGTACGGGCTGAGTGCGGGTTGTGGGAGTGGATAAGGGCCTAAGGGCTGAGTGTAGCAGTTGGAGCTCATAAACCTGGACAGATCTGAGCAGGTGGGGCGTTTCCTATGTTGCCCTGTGGTGGCTTGATAAACCCAAGGTCGGACACTATTGAAAGGGCTCCGTGCCGGATACATGGCCTTGTACAATTCCCATTTCATTGAATGAGAGACTTGTTGTTGTTGTTGTTGTTGTCGTCGTCGTCGTCGTCGTCGTCGTCGTCGTCGTCGTCGTCGTCGTCGTCGACGTCGTTGTCGTCGTCGTCGTCGTCGTCGTCGTCGTCGTCGTCGTCGTCGTCGTCGTCGTCGTCGTCGTTGTCGTCGTCGTCGTCGTCGTCGTTGTCAAGGCTGTTAGACCGGATCGGATTCGGATTATCCGAATCTGATCTGAAACCATCCGAATCCGATCTGAATCCGATCTGAAAGATTCAAATCCGATCCGATCCGATCTGAACATTACATAAACCGAAACCGATCCGATCCGAAGTTTGAACTTCGGATCAGATCGGTTTTGGGGTTCATTAGATCGGATTACAACGTTTTTTTGCTGTTTAGATTGGATTCACTTCTGGTTTGTGCGGTTTACAATGGTTTTCACTTTTATACTTCGGATAGCCGTGGTTTAGATCGAATTACTGTGGTTTAGATCGGATTCAGATCGGATTTCTGCAGATTTGACCAAGTA
>SZWC01041150.1:0-11342 GCA_023375785.1 Penium margaritaceum
CCCACCCCCACCCCCAAACAGTAGCATTAGGAAACCTAGTGTTAATGCAACGAGAAACATGTGTCTATGAAGTATTTATGTCATGAGCCATCATGGGAATTGTCATGGCTCCACTTCTTGTGCACGTGTCACCACGAGGGACGCTGTGGTGCCGGCGCCAGTGTCACTTCAGCATCAGTCACCTGCATCAGTGAGGTGGGTGTGCAGCGAGGCCAGAGGTCACGACACGTCTATGGTTCACAAACCAAGAGAATGGTTATGACCACAACAGGAGAGACATCGCTTAAGAGCGTCGTGGTTGCTTCCATCAGTTTCATCAAGCAAAGCAAACATGAAACTTCCCAGAAGTGTCCGCTGGATGCTAGGCTTTGTACTTTGAGTTCCTTGCTTACATTCGACTATCTTGCTATGATGTGGTGGATGCTAGGCCTAGTACTTTCTTACTGCCGATGCCTGCTTTATGGTTGTTTGCCTTTAAGTATTTGGGGGAGTTGTACAGTATCCCGGGTGCTGATCCTTAGGGGGCCTGTACATTGGTGAGAAGCCGCCCTTGAATGATTTCGAGAGGTTGGGCTTGACCCCCCGGTGGCGGTGCACACACGCTCGAGCAGTCACTGAATGCGAGTGTGCACTCACCGGTGCTTAGACTCTCGTTCCCCCAACCACGTCCATTGTCTTGGTTGTGACGTTTGATTCTAAGGCAAACACCTCCACATCCATGGCGTATGATGCTCACTCACCATCTCTCGTCTCCCCGCTTTGTTGCAGAGGCAACCGTAGCTAGTAACTACTAGTATTAGAGCATTGAGGAACCCTCCTTACATCCTCACGATCCATGGGTCGTAGGTGGGTAGTTGCCCATACCATCGGGTTGTCACGTACATCCACTGCGGCCTCTTGTGCCACCCAGTGTTGGATGCTTCCTACTTCGCATCTCCTCATCTTCAAGTGACAGTGGCCTCTTGCCCTCATCCTGTGGCCCGCCAGCAACCACACATTGTGTTAGAGCAGCAGCTTCTAGTGCCGCTACAAGGCTAGTACATGCAGTCTCTGCCCATAACAGTAACCGCGTCTCTTTGGCGCGAAGTGGGAATCGCATTCATCTTCCGCCCGCTCTTGCTGCCCTCGCCGTTGACATCTCGTCACCGTGCATTTGGAAGTTGAGAAGATTCTAGGAAGCTTCCTAGCACGCTTACGACTGACTTGGCGTCAACGCTCAGTCTGCTCGCAGCGTCAACACAGGTTGGACGCGGAACGACAAGGGTTTGGCTAGACGACACGACACAGTGTCAAATGTGCTCCCATTAATAAACACATGCAGAGAGAATGACAACTGAGAAACAAAGAGCCTAAATAGTTGCAGGCCTTCTAGAGACGCTAGGGGCGGCGGTATTTTCGTACCTACTCAAACTGGCCTAAAACTGGCCTGTCCACCGAGAAAACTCTAGAGCACCCTGAACTGCACTGAGAGCACCCATAAGTGTAAGAGTGCAGTACCGAGACGTCAACGTGTGCTTTCCACGACATGAAGTACACACAAAGTTGCAGGTCTCCTCATCGCACCGGTACAGGCTAGCGGGTGCGTGGGTCTCGACCACCGAGAAAACTCCAGCATCGGCAGACCAGCCAGCCAGGCTGTAGAGACGCCTGACTCATGTATGTGTCACAGCTACATGAGTCAGGCGTAGAGACGCCTGAATCATCATCTGCGTCACACCTGTCATGTCGTAGCTGCTAGATAAGTCCCTGGACGATCCGGGGTCCCGTCGGGTCGTCACGATCTCCAATGCGATCGTCGCTCACCATCGGCTCCGGGTGCACCCGTAGCTGCCACGGCCATGGCTTGCGACGCGTGGAAGCCACACACACCAACACTCCCCCTGGCTGAAACATCCATCAACACCACAATGGCTGAGCAAAGGCAGAATAGGATGGCTCGGGAAACCAATCATGGCGAACACGGATCAAGCATACTATAGCATAGGGCCTCCTCGTGACAATGGGGCATCCCACCAGGTGCCCGGGTTTTGGCCATGCAAGAAGTCAATCACACACCTACGTGTCAAACATCATGCAAGAGATACAGAGAAACAAGGTCTCCTCGTGACCCTGGAAAATGTCTCCGGGTGTTCGGGACTCGACCACAGCATGCATGGATCATACATGATACATGGAGGCAATGGGTCTCCACATCACACCGGGAATACTCACCAGGTGTGCGGGTCTCGACCAACATCGTGTCACACCCCAAGTAACCTCGTTCTCAAAAGAGTGCCAGGCCAAAGCCTACACACCAACACCCCCACTGGGCTGCAGAGGCTGACAGCACAAGCAAAGCTGGTGGCTGCTCCCAACACAATCCCTGAGGAGGGAGCACGGCTCCCCCATAGCCACATACCCCTACACTACTATAGCAAGGGTGACGATGATATTGGTGGGATGTACTCGCACAGAGCCCTACCCCCGGAGCGTCGTCATCGATGTCTTCGTCGTCGCGGTCATCGTCACTGCGGTCATCAGCTGCAGATGTGACTGATGCAGCACTGAGGGCCTCCTCCAAGAAAATCGCCTACTGTATGGCCTCCAACTGCTGAGTTGCATATCGCCTCGCAACCTCCGTAGTGTCGAGGCACGTGTGGAGCTCGACGAGTTCTGACGCGGCAGCCGACCGGCTGGCTACATCCGGGGCATGTAGGCGGTCAGTCGCGGAACGAATCTGACAGTGGACCTCGATCGTGTGCGTCGCACAAGTCGATGTCCTCTGCGTCATTCGTCGACTCAAGTTCCACAGGGCCACGAAGTGCTGGTAGGGCGGGAGCGCAAGACAATGAGTCGCCACAGAAGTTGTCTGGGGCTGTAGGAACAGCTGTTGCGAAGGCACGTGCTGCTTGTGACACACCTATCGCTCGGCCGTCAGCTGCTGGCCGGACGTCGGCATGTGTAGGTACATCTGCATCCGCAGCGACGTCGTGGTCATCGAAGGTGCAGTCAAGGACGTGGTGCTCATCGTGAGCCGTGGTGCGCATCCCATCATCCATCTGCTGCTGGAGGTCCGCCTGTCCCAGACGTGCATCCTATAGAGACCACTCAGCTGCCTCGAGACGCTTGTGTACATCCTCCACACACTCCTCGACAGCCCGTCGTGCTGGAACATGCAGGGTGTAACAGTTGCTGCTGGTCTCCCGGAGCTCGACCATGAGACTCTGCACGTGGGCCTCCCCTCGTGCCACCACTACCTCCTGCTCGTCGACCGAGGAGCATAGGCGCTCGGGTACAAGAACTGTAGCTCGGACGAGAGTCGTTGTGTCCTCGGGTAGAACCGCCATGGTGTCAGCGACACCGGTCAAGGCAACAAGGAGTCGGAGGTCTGCAGCTTGCTCTACATCCTCCATGTCACACACGCGGACGTCTGTTGTCACCGAGGGGCCATCTCATGCTCGTGCCGCGGCTACTGCAAATACGGCAGCGCACTGGGCCTCTAGATCTGCCTCCGACCCTATGTCTGACCACTCCACAACGGACGACTGGTCCTCATAGAGGAAGTCTGCCTCGTCCTGGCAGTCCATCACCTCCTCTTGCTGCCCAGCACTACCTGCCAGAACCACTTGGGTGTCTCCTGTGGGCGGAGCATCAGCATCTGTATCACCTGGTCCTCCTGCTGCTGCTCCTAGCACCATGGCAGCTATCTCCACACCAGCTAATACGGGAGCATGCACATCGTCGGGCGCATCCGGCATCGGCCGTCGTCATGTCATCCGCCAAGGGAACGATCACCATCTTCATCCCCGACTCTGACTCATCATCGGAACAATCCTCCTCTGCAAGCACAACCGGTACGGCCAGGGGCTGAGGGTCCGTCCGTTGGTATGATGCCGACTGCATCCAAAACCGAATGGAGGGCGACGGATGTAGACGAGCAATCTGGCATACTAGCATCGTCGGGGGAAGGGATGCAGGATCGGATGGAGGATGGAGATGAAGTGGGAGGTGACTTCAGCGGCGGGGTAGTAGCCCGCTCGGAAGTCACATGGTCGAGGAGCTGCTGGACCATGCGCTTGAGGTTCCCAAACTCCATGTCCAGGGCGGCCATATCTTCGCGCAGAAACGCTGTGGCGTCGCCCAGTGATGTATCCACCAAAGGAGGAGGTGGAGAGGGTCGTACCAAAGGGGAATGCCACCCAGGAGGGCGCTATCGGCACTGTCGCCAGCCATGCTACCTATCTCGACAATAGTAGCATGAAGACCCTGAAGACAAGTGGGGCGCGTGCCACGGCTGCATCGACCACTATGCCTGTGGCGGCTGCCACGACTGAGGCTCAGGCGCAGACCACGGCATTGGCAGTGCCCACGGGAACACTGCGTAGCTCATGTCGAGAGCTTAGCATGGGTGATAGTCCTGCACACTCGATCCCGGTGGCGCAAAGAGCCACGTAGAGGGATGCGAGTGGAGCAACGTCTCTCAGATGGACTGCGATGTCATCAATCACGGCGACAACCTCAGCCATAATGTTACACTATGGCTACACGGTGGTGATGACGTAACTATCGCAATGTGCGACCTGAAGTCGCCTTCGGTGCCGCCGATGCTACACCGGGTGCCGTCGTCAGCCGACGGCTGTGGCCTCAAGCTACCTTCGCTATGGTTGCTACTGCTGCGACTCTTGCGACGGCTGCGGCTACAGCGGTTTCCATCGTCAGCCGACGGTGGTGGCCTCAAGCCACACAAAAAAGTAAAATAATAAAAAAAACTAAAGCAAAAACTCCCTTCCTAAAATTCAAAGGAAGAAGGAGCCCCCCCTCCTTTTTTTGGTTTGGGTCACTGAACACTCGGTACCAGTCGGGTACCTCTTCACGGGGTTTTGCTCGAGTGCCCCACTCGAGGAACCCCCCTCCTTTTTTTGTTGTCTGGCTCGACCCTCGTGGCAAGCGCAGTGGAGGGGGAGGCTCGCTCCCCCCCTCGCGTGCAGCCGGCCGGAGGCCACCCGTCGGCCTCCCTGTCCCTCTCAGCTGGCGGAGGGGCCGGCGTTTGGCCGGCACACGCCGGCTCAAGGGTTGGCGCTTGGCCGATGCTCTGTCGCGCCCTCCGTCGGCACGTTGGGCCCGACCGACCGACCCCCCCCAAGCGGGGTGCCTCACATCGGGTCCCCCTCAGACTCGAAAGTAGCATCTGCTGTAGCAACTGCTGCTGTGGTTGCTGCAGCAACTACTGTTATGGCTGCTGCGGCTGTTGCTTGCGGCTGCTGCTTGCTACTACAGCTACTACCTGCTGTTACTGCTGCTGTAGCAACTCGTCGCTGCTGTAGTTGCTGGTGCTGCTGCTGTGTCTGTTGCTCACCGCTGCTGTTGCTTCAAGTACCTGCTTTCGTCGCTACTGGTGCGGCTGTTGCCCGCCGTCGCTACTACAACTGCTTCTACAGATGTTGCCTGCTACTGCTACGGTTGGTGCAGATCGCCGCTGCTGATGCTACCGCTGTTGCAAGCTGCTGCCAGCGCTGTGCGCTGCCACTGCTTGTAGCCGCCGCAAGCTGCTTCTTTTTTTGTGTGGTGTGTACTGACTGGTGACCAGACACGGCTGCTGCTGCCACCCGGTGCTACTGCTGTAGTGGCTTCTGCCCATAGCTGCTCCCACTGCAGGTGCTTCCCACCGATGTTGCTGCTACGGGTGCAGTTGCTTGCAGCTGCCGCCGCTGTCTCTGCTGCCTCCACTGCACCGCTGCAACGTAATTGTGATGGGTCCCTCCAGGATCTGCTACTGATACTATGGGTGGCTGCCACTGCTGCCACTCACTGCTGATGCTGCTCCTGTTGCATCTCTGCTGCACGACACAACGAGCTGTGGCTGGTTTGCTCTGATACCATGAGAAGATTCTCGGAAGCTTCCTTGTATGCTTGCCACTGACTGGGCGTCAGTGCTTAGTCAGCTCGCGGCGTCAACACAGGTCGGACGCGGAACGACAAGGGTTTGGCTAGACGACACGACACAATGTCAAATGTGCTTCCATTAATAAACACATGTAGAGAGAATGACAACTGAGAAACAAAGAGCCTAAATAGTTGCTGGCCGCCTAGAGTCGCTAGGGGTGGCGGTATTTTCGTACCTTCTCAAACAGGCCTAACACCG
Organism: Penium margaritaceum; assembly: GCA_023375785.1. NCBI lineage: Eukaryota > Viridiplantae > Streptophyta > Zygnematophyceae > Desmidiales > Peniaceae > Penium > Penium margaritaceum. Next base: position 6,122 of record SZWC01041150.1, read on the forward strand.
CAGTTTTGTTCGTAACTCACTGCTCAGGTGTCAGAATCACCCGCTGTCTGCACCAAAACGTGCAGAACGATGAGCTCTATGCAACGGACACATGCGTGGGTTTTCATCGTCCGGACATGAATAGCAAGCAAAACAAGGAAATCGACTAAAATGGCATGTCCACCGAGAAAATTCTAGAGCACCCTGAACTGCACTGAGAACACCCATAAATGTACGAGTGTAGTACCGAGACGTCATCGTGTGCTTTCCATGACATGAAGTACACACAAAGTTGCAAATCTCGTCATCGCACCGGTACAGGCTACCAGGTGCGTGGATCTCGACCACCGAGAAAACTCCAGCAACGACAGACCAGCCAGTCAGGCTGTAGAGACGCATCATCTATGTCACACTTGTCATGCCGTAGCTACTGGATAAGTCCCTAGACGATCCGGAGTCCCGTCGGGTCGTCATGATCTCCAATGCGATCGCCGCTCACCATCGGCTCCGGTTGCACCAGTAGCTGCCACGGCCATGGCTCACGACGGGTGGAAGCCACACACACCAACAGAAGTCTGCTCGTAGCTTCTATGCTGCATGTGGCCAGGATCCTTGGTGGCCACCCTGTTGTAGCAGCATCCCATTGTGGCCTCGGCCTCACAGGTGCAAGGGCATCCCATCGGCTGGGAGCCAATGCACCCGTGACTCTTGGATGCCTCTTATTGTTGCTTCTCGATAGCAGTGTGCACCGACAGCGGCTGCCTTGACCTGCTTGTATCCGCGAGTGCATAGTGCTTCGCACCCTTGGCTACATATGCAACCGATTCCCCCGCCACGTTGGATTCGCCCCCTCTTGTCTTGCCTCCCAACGACGAACTCGATTCGCCTTGGACGGTGTCCAAATTAGCAGAGCGTGCAGATTGGGATGATTGGAGAGTACATGATCCTCCTTTGCCGAGAGGCAACTCCGTCATGATACAGTGGATGCGCACTATGGAGCCTGTGTATTGGCGAAGTGACCTTGCACGGGCAGCTGAGGCAGCGGAGCACGAGATGGACCGCCAGGTCTACACTGCCGACGATCTCCCTTCTCCACCTTCTCCTCTACCAGGAATACAACCCACCGGCTCCTCTCCACCTCCTTACTCCAACACCACCCCTGGCCCTACAGATGCCGACACTACCGAGCCATCGGTAGCATGTGAAATCCCGGGCGTTGTCCTGGCTTTGCCAGTTCATACCGATCCCATCAGTCTGGCGGGCACTATCCTTGACGTAACAGCCGGTGTAGGTGCCAGTTTCTCAGCTACCGCCCGGTCCAGCAGGGCACCGACCCCGATCGCGGTAGGCAGGGCGGTAGAGGCATACGCTGAAGCAGCAGTATCACTGACACTTCTGGCCGCTGCAGCTGCTAACATTCCCACACAGGTGATAGTGGCAGCGTCTGCTGTGGCCACAGTCACAGCCACTACAGCGGACGCAACCTCGAGTGCCTTCGGCTCCATCCGTACCTTCACATCAGCAGCAGTCCTGACTGCACCCCGCGACCTCACTCATCACGTCACCACATGCCTCCTTGTCACCTCTGCAGCCGCAGTAGTGGCGGGGGCCACAGTCACAAGCTTTCTCTACCTGGTCATTGCCATCTCTGCGTGGGTTGAAATTATGTGCTCGTCCGCTGCTGCAGTGGTGCCTCCTCTCTTCTCTCTGCTCCCATGCCGCTAGGTTGGTGAGCACTCCCTTTACACCCTTCCTACTTGCACATATCTCTCTATCACACCTTTCTTTTCTCTAAGCTTGTACCACCATGCCAGCACCAACGGAAACCATTGAGGCCATACGGGCCGCTCTCAGGGCAGCCCGGGCCGCACGACGTCGAGTAGAGGAGGAACTCCATAATGGCCTGTAGGCACAATAGAACCTCACCACTACTGTGGCTAACTAAGTCATGGAGCGTCTTCACGCCGTCCCAGCCATTGCTGGTGTTTTACCTGCTAAAGAAAGTGCATTTGCTAAGTTGTCTTTTCCTGTTGGTGCTGCAGCCAACCCCTCTGCCCCTTCTCTTTCCGCTGCTGCTCCTGCTCGTGTCCTTCTCCTGCAACGACAAAAAGAATTTGAAAATGCACCTCCACAGTTCACGCCATAACTCACTTTCTTCTCTTAGGAAACTTGCTTCAGTGCCTGGGCTCAAGGGTAGATGCTGTGGGAGTACCATTCACCTATGAAACCTCCTTTCATCCCTCAGCCTGCAGAGGCTGCCTGTGCTCTCCGTGCTTTTACCAATACTGGATCAGAGGGACTGTTGGACAACATTGGTACGTACAATACCGACCCGGCACGTGGCACCTCTGTTGATCCTGTGGACACCTATGCCCTCATTTGTCGTCGGAAGACAGTATCTGGCCACGCTGCTCAAAGCACTCTTACTCTGCACTTCAACACCCTTCACATGCGCGCTGACAAATCGACTGATGAGTACTGGACGCGCAGTCTGTGGCTCCTTTGTTACTTGGGGACGGCCGCACCCGGTCCTCTCTCTATTCGTCTTTCTATTGTCACTGGCCTTATCCTTGAGCTCTGTGACTTGTACTTGCATGTCTCCCTGTCTGAAATTGAGCGTCTCGCTGCTGCTCTAGTCCTTGCTAATTCTCCACTAGGGATTGGTCCCCTCCAAGAGTTTACCACCGCTTGGCTCACCGACTGGTGGAGCAACATGTAGAACAAACACCCTCATCGCGCCGCACTCGCTGTCGTCACCACTACATCACCCTCTTCCTCTATAGCTCCCACCTCCTCAGTCTCCTCATCCATCCCCACTTCCACCGTTGCCGCTCACACCACTCAGGGTGCTGGCTGTGACGGAGGAGGTCAACAAGAGCGTGGCTTGGGCAAGGGTCGTGGCCATCTGCACCCGGTGCAGTCACGTGCTGGAATTGTGATGCCTCTGGCCACTTTGTCCCGCAGTTCCCAATACCTCGCGATGATGTGCATCTCGCATCTGCCATGCGTGCTCATTGGGCATGCACCGGCATCAGCTCCTCTCTTGCGGCCACAACGACAGCCATAGTAGCCTCACCCTCACACGCCTCGTCCTCTGCCTGGGCACTCAACACCACGAGTCCCTAATAGTTGCACGTGTGCATTATTGTCATTACTTTCAATGCCCACCTCACGGTGACTCCTGGATTTTTACGTCAACCGGCCAAGGGCATTGTGGCCAACAACCCCTTTCAGCGACATTCCGTTCTCAAAGTTTCGAACAACCTTGACAAAAGTGTCGCAAAAAAATCCAAATTCCAAGAGAGTCGACAAAAGTGTCGCAAAAAAATCGATGTTTTGATATTGTTCGGTCGACTTCTTGACGGGGCGGACCTTTATAAATCCACGCCTCAATATTCTTGAAGCCTCTTGATTTCTCGGTGGAGCTTCTCGAAGCAGCCACTCACTATGTAACCTCACACGCGTCAGATGACTTGAGCGCTGATGGCCCAACATATACCTCATTCTCATTCTCCACATTGTATACATGTGTTTGAAAAACTTGGCACTTGTCCTTGAAGTACACTTACCTCTAGTTATAAATTGCTCGAGTGTCCCAAATACCAAAACCGTGTTCTGGCCCCGCATCTTTCCTTGTTCACCATCTACACTCCCAACTCGCAATAACACTTGGTATCAGAGCGCAGAAGTTCTGGAGGGGCAGTTATTGACTTCACGCAAATGGAGGACTACCTTACATGTCTCAACAGTGCATCTCGCCCTTCAAGGGTTCGCCGACTTTGCGACGATGACGTGATTGGAGCAAGCAACCAACGAGCAGCAGCAAGTCTTCAACGATGACTTCAGCAATTGAGGAGCAACAGGCACAGGTCGTGATGCAAGCAAACCCCCAGGTGATAACTAACGCTGGTGTGGCCGGCTACATGGCCGCGGGTCTGAGGACATCAATGGCCAACACGGCCTCGGGCTTTGCGAATCAAGGGTAGCCACCACATCAGAACCCCACGACCGGAGCTATTGAAACAACAAGGGGCAGCCGACAAACTCGCATCAACAAGGAGCTGACTCAATGAGTATCAACACTTGTGGGTATCAACCAACACTTGATTCAGCAGCTGAATGCCGCGATGGAGGCTCTCCACAATGCGGGGGCGCAAGAGGTGGTGCTCATCGAAAGGAATTCTCAAGTGCTCAGCAGGCCTAAAGTTCGTACAGCCCTTCCTGAACAGTTCGATTATGAAAACACAAAAGGACCACTTGTGAGGATTTGGCTGACGAGTTTAGAGGTGTTGGTACCACTGCAGGGGTCAACAACGAAAAAAAGAAAATTGACCTCGCGACCTCAATTTTACATGGTACGGCATTAAGTTGGTAGTCCGACCTTCAGACCATCCAACGGTAGCAGGAGACAAGTGGAGTCTCATCAACGACTCAAGATGCCACATTGGCTACCATCGGCGTTCTACCCTTGGAGAAGATCAATCCAAACTGGCAAGATGAACCAACGCCACCCGGCAGCCGGGATGATTTCATGCGGGCAATGCTCACACATCATTCTTGTAGTGAGTGTAGGATGTCGTGTGGGAAAATGCATGTGACTTTGTGTGAAGCATGCCAAGGTAGGCGACACACCATGGAAGTATGTCGAACACACGGAAGTCAGAACAACGAGTCACGAGTAAGAGACGGCAGAGGTGATCGATGTAAAAAAAAAACCAGCAGCGAGTGGGCGAGCAGCGAGCTCACCCTCGCTCGCTATCCACGCCACACGTGGAGTCGAACCCCTGACTTGTTTTTCTATATTGCAAATTGTCCACCGGTCACCTCCTAATAAACCCGGCTAAAATCCCAGACAAGAGCAATGTGACACTCCATGTGTGTGACATTCATACAAAACCACTTGTAGGCCGTCGAAAAATCAACAGTTGTAGTTCGTCTTTGGATATCCTTCAACGTAGCGTTGTCTTGTAGTCGGTGGGGCCAACGGCAATGCCTCTCCAAGTTAGTAACCTGCACCAGTGTGATGAGTGTGCAGCGAGGCCAGAGGTCACAACATGTCTGTGGGACACAAACCAACACTCCTCCATGACCCACAGCCGACACACACAATCAAAGACTCACAAGCACACACGAGCATCACAAGACATGACAAACAAACACACACACACACACACACACACACACACACACACACACACACACACACACACACACACACACACACACACACACACACACACAC